>WBNH01008056.1:0-61970 GCA_013401255.1 Urocolius indicus | reverse complement strand
GCTGAGGGAGCTCTTCAGCTTGGGGAAGACTGAGGGCTGACCCTTAGTTAATGTTTGCAAATACATAAAGGGCAGGTGTCAGGAGGATGGATCCAGGCTGTTCTTAATGATAGGACAAGGGGCAACAGATACAAACTGGAACATAAGAGGTTCCAAAGAAATAAAACGGAAAACTTCTTCACTGTAAGGGAGAGGGAGCACTGGCACAGGCTGCCCAGATGGGTTTTTGAGTCTCCTTCTCTGGACACATTCAAAACACACCTGGACGAGCTCCTGTGTGACCAACTCTAGGTAGCCCTGCTCTGGCAGGGACCGAGTGGATCTTTTGAGGTCCCTTCCAACCCTTAAGATTGTGTGACTGTAACACATGTCTGTCTCCCGACAGGCATTCCTGGAGCGATACCTCAGCCCAGGCCCAACCCTGCAGTACGACAGGGATCGCTGGTTCTCCAAGCAGTGGACGCTCGTCAGCGAGGAAGCGGTCACCAGCGGGTTACAGGACGGCATCGTCTTTGTCCTCAAGTGCTTGGACTTCAGCCTCGTCGTTAATGTGAAGAAAATCCCTTTCATCAAACTCTCAGAAGAGTTCATAGACCCTAAATCTCACAAATTTGTCCTCCGCTTACAGTCTGAGACTTCAGTCTAAGGGATTTTGAGGGTGGGTTGTTTGGAGATTTTTATTGGTTGGTTGTGTTTTTTTTTTAAATATTGTGCTTTTTGGGTTTAATTTCCCCAATGCTGACTGAAACTGGCAGATGATGGACCAGTAATATTTGACCATCTGCACTTTATTTGGAAAGGGTAGGGGGGGAGGGGCTGGGATATCTTATCTAGAAAGAAATATCTTAAGAGGCAACAGGGTGACTTGGCTCGGTTAGCTCAGCCTTGGAGACAGAACGCATGATTTAGAAGATTTTGTTTTTCTTCCTCCCCCTCCCTGCCCCTCTTTTCCAGGCATCCCCCGTGTCCCGCGCGCTCCCTTTCTCCGCACGATTGCAATGTGGGTTTTTTTGTTGGAGCGCTGCCTTACACAACCCCGTGCTGTTGCCTCTCTGCTTTTGCTACCTGGAGCTCTTTCTTGTCTTCCTCTAGAAACCTGCTTGCAGGGAGATGTGGAGGTCCTTGCCCGCTCAAGGAGGGGAGGGCATCAGCGGGCTGCTTCCATGAGCCGCTCGTCTGGAGACTGAAGGTTCTTATTCTTTTCCTCTTCTCCATGTGCCCTCTCCTGTCAGCTCTGGACCTGCCTAGTGGAATAGTTTTATTCTCTGTGTCTCAAGTTGCTTGTGTTGAACCGAGTCAGCCCATCTCGCAGCTCTTCTGATTTCATTCTAGTCCTCCTTACCTGTGCTTGTTAGTGAAACTGTTCTGCGTGATGGGGCTCCCTGTGATCTCTGTCTCTCTCCTGCTTGCCCTCATCGTTGCCCTGGCACTCAGGGTTTTTGTCCACTTCTGTCTGGCTTTCCCACTGTGTTTCCTCAGCCAGGGTCCCCTCGGGGTTGGTCTGCCTTACCTCCGCTTCCTTTCACACCTGCAAGGGCTGCCTCTTTGCACTGGGTCAGGGTAGGTGAGTAGCTGGCTCCTCCTCAGATAAATCACAGGCCCTCCCTATGCCTGACAGCCTCTTAGAGGGGAAGGAGGGTGCAGGCAAGAATGTGCCCTTCCCTCTCTAGCCAGCTTCAAGTGTGTCTGGAGGAAAGATGGGCAAAAGCACTTCACTTCTTCGAGGAAGGGAGCCGGGGAAGGACTTAGAACAACTGCTGTGCTCTGGAAACGCTGCAGCGTGTCCTTCCCCACCGTATGCCTTCAGCTATAGCTACGAAATACCAAACTATGTCTGAATGTTGAAAATCTGCCTGCCTGCCTTTCTCAGCCTTCCTCTGCTCTGGGGCTTTCTGCTTAGTCTGCTGGGATCTGCTCCCAAGAGACGCAGTTTTGCCTCTGTACGGCTGCCTTCACCCATCAGCCTGCAACTTCAGTGTCACATGAGCTTGATGGGGTTTGGGAAGATTTGCTTTTAACAGGGAGCCTAAAGCAGTGCCTGAAGCCAGATTGCCAGCACAGGGCATCACGTGGCTCCAAAGCCACCTCCAAGACTGGCAGTCACCTGCTGTCAGTCAGGTCCCTCTGAGACTCACCCTCCCCTCCCCAGCTCTGTGGAGCTGGATTTGCATGTGTGAATGCAAACAGGCTGCATTGATTCTGCCCAGTCTTTTGCCATGCAAATATCTCTTTATCAGGCAGGATCTGACCTGCCCTCCATAGGATGTCTTAGTGGAGAAGGCCCATGTTCAGTGAGATACGTAAGCCAGTGCCTTTCATTGCCAGGGTGCATCCTCTTCTGAGGGAGGCTATGACAGCCCCTCTTGTCTCCTTTGGCCTTCCTGGGCTCCTCTAGCAGCTCGTGGAGCTGCTCCCACAAACGTGTGATGGCCTGGCTGAGAGTGGTGCTCTGCTAGCCCTGGCTGTTGTGGACTGGCCAATGCCCACCACAAGCTGCCGGGAAGGAGCAGCCACTTTCAAGAGGGATAATGGGGACAGGATGGGGGTTGGGTCCAGCCTCTCCCATTGTCCAGCAGCACCTGTGGATAGTCCTCTTAGGACCAAGGGAGCACCCTGGTGAGCGAGGGTCCAGAGTGGCCATTTCCTATCCAAGTGACGCCTGGAGAATCCTGCACCTGTCTTAGATGTCCACGGTAGTCACCTGGATCCCATCTTCTCCACGTAACATGCCAGACCTGGTTGTGAAGAAACCAGGTGGTGGGGTACGTGATGGGATCAGGTCCGTTTCCCTTAGAGGATGGGAATAGACAGAGTTTTCCCTTCTTCAGTGTTTGGGTTTCTTTCAAGGTCAGGCTTTGTGGTGGCCTGTCTGGGGACTCCTTTATTGACTGTGGCCTTTGCAGTGGTGTTTTTGGAAAAGAAACCCCAGATTGGTTTAATCCTTTTTGTCTTAAAAAAAAAAAGAGGAGAGCGTACAGTGTCTCACCCTTGGCTCTCCTAAAGATGCATGTATCTGGGTTTTGTGATGTGCATAACCAGCAAGGTGGAAGAGACTGGGAGTAGCTTGGGAGACTACGGAGCACTGACGCCTGTGTGGAGGCTACTGCCTGTGGCTGAATTGGCTCGTTTCTGTGAAGCCAGAACAAGAACCACCTTGCCAGGGGCTTGGGTGTGCCGTGTACATGAGATCACTTTGTCACAGGCACCTCTGCAAACATGTTATTACTTTCCCAGCATTTCCTTCCCTTTTCCTGTTCCCTCCTGCATGAGGAGGGTCGTCCGACAGTATCTGCTCAGGAAACTCGTGTCTTAAATGCATTAAATCTCACACACACACACACACAAGACTGGAGTGGTGTCTCATGTCTTAAATGCATTAAACCTCACACACACACAGAGAAGCAGACTGGAGTGGCATGTGCCAATTGTGGATCTGCTTTCTCATCTGTGTGCTGTGGGTTCAGCGCTGCCTTTTCTGCCTGAACGTAAAAAGGGCACTCTTACCAGGGGCCACTTCCTACATTAAATGCTCTTCCCTGTCTCAGCAGCGTGAATGCTTTGCCTGATGAAATCTGAAGGAGAGGACTCAGCCCCTCAAACGAACTCTGTAGGGACATGCAACCTGCTTAGGAGCGAGGACAGGCTAAAAGGAGAATTGGGACTCCCTGAGCATTCCCTGGTGTGGGGGGGGGGGGTGTGGTTTTTTTAAATGGCATTTTCTTTTTCAGGGTCTCTCTTGTTCCCTCTCTCTGTGCAAAATCAGGGGACCACTGTCATACCTACCTCACTGGGGTGTTGTGAGGCGAAACTCAAATTTGTTGTCAAGTGCTTTGAGACCCACAGATGGATCTGTGGCGTCTGTAGGAATTCAGATTCTTTATTCAAGATACTGAGCGTTGAGAGCAGACTGGTTTGTTTAGCTCTGTTTGTAGCCAGCTCATGAGACGAGTCACAGGGAACAAAGCTCTGATCCAAATCCTGCAGTCCTTTACTTCTGCGGAGCTTGCCAAGAGCTGAGCACGAATAAGACTTGTAAGGTTTGCCAGCCAAGTGCAGGCTGCTTTCCTCTGAAAACTCCTCTCCTATCCTGCACTGTTTCCTTGCACATATTCTCCCTCCTCCCTCCCAGCCTGAATGCTTGTACCTGGCTGGGAATTGCTGGTTTGTTTGTTTCTTTCTAATTCAGGGGGTTTATGAGACAACCCTGTTTGTGGTGAAGTGGACAATGTCCCATCTTGGAGGAGATCCCTGCACTTGACATCCTTGATTAAAGGGTGAACTATTTGGTAGGGTGCCATGTTGCCCCACTCCTCTCTTCCACGTTGGCCTTTTACTGTGACTCTCGATTGTGCTGCTTGGATACTTTACAGGCTTTAGTGTTTCTCTCTCTGATTTATTACAGCTTAAATGCTGAGATCTTCTAAAACCAGATGCAGCTAAGACTTTCAGCTGTTCTGGAGCAGATGGAAATGGCTGTTGGGTTTCCACAAAAGCTTTCATTCCCTTTCATGGCTAAAGACTTGAAGGATTCTGATTTCTTGCAGCATCTAGGAGTGTAGGGGCAGATATTAGACCTTTAATACTTTGCCAGTCCTGTAACTAGGCCTTGGCAAAGGTTGTTACCACATCTATTATTAGCCTTATTGCCATATGTCTGCATCCATCTGTGTGCACTCTCTGTGGGGCTACCCCAGGTCTCAGACCCCTTTCCCACTCATGGGAGCAGAAAATGCTGTGCATGAGAAGGTGGTATGATGCAGCTTGCTCTCAGAGCAAGGTCAGCTCTTTACTTCCCCTGCGTGGGGGGTTGTCATGGGTGCCTTCAAGAGCAATCATCCCTGAAGGGGGGATATTGGAGAGAAATGCAGATCTGATTTCGGCCTCTTGCCAGCTCTTCCTCTGACTTCTGCCTCTAAAAATTTTCCTGCCAGCAACTGCAATCACTCTGCTCCCATCCTCTCCTCCCTTTGTTGTTTTTTTTGCCCAGAGTTCTCTAGTGAGGCAGAGAAGTATTGGCTGTGATGGGAGGTGCTGGGGTTGCAGTTTGCAGCTCAGGGGTAGCTCACGGAAAAAGCCACAAGTTTGAGGGAGATGTGAATAAATTGCAGCCCTCAGGGAACCTTTTCCTTTGGGATGGGGGATCTCCGTGCAAATCTCCTGTTGCCCAAGTATGCCGAAAGCTGTGGGGAGACAGGCCCTGCAGAAGTAGCCTTTAAAAGCCTTGTTAGAGATATACTCATTCCCAACGCTTGCTGCTGAAGAAACTGGAAAGATCCGTGCCCTGCTAAAGGTGGAAACCTATCCAAGCCAATTTCATCTTGCTCCCCGATGCTTGTGAACCCGCCCTTTTCAAAGGGTAAAACAAAAGTCCTGCAGTCTTTAGTCAGAAACGCTGTGTTCTGGTCCCAGACTCTGCTCTTCAGCTGCGCTCAGCTCTGCCTCGCCATACGGGCTGTTCAGGAGATGCATGTGTGGGTGTCTGCTTAATCATTTAGCTTGTGTGTGTCTGTGTCTGTGCTTTTTGCCTTCTAAGAGTGTGTGTGTGTGTGTGTCATACACATCCAAAGCCTCAAGCCAGGCTCGTTGGTTCAGTGTTTAAACTGTGTGAAGAAGGAAGCGCTCTTGGGATTGAGCTGTTTGAGGTTCTTGTTTTTAAAAAGAAAGATGAGTAAATTAAACCTTTTTTCCCTCCCCACAAAAAGACCCTGAATTTCTGTTCTAAAAGAGATGGCTTTGGGCCATGAAGTCTCCCACAGGAACACACGCTCCTGCCTTCGGGCTGCTGCCCCCCTCCCCCAATAGGTGATGACCAAAAGTTGCTGTTTCAGACAGCTGCTCCGGGAGCGGTGCGAATCGTTTTTGGGATACTGCTGAGCTGGGTATCAGCTGGTGTCAGCCACCCTTCTGCATCCCTCCAAGAGACTCCGGGTTTTATCCCCTGTAACCCTGCGGGCAGCAGCCTGCTCTGCTCTGCCGGGGGGTAATCCTTCCCTCCGGCTGCTGCTTCCCAGGCACCTCTCACCAGCACTAACAGTGCTCGGGAGTCCCTGTCTCCTGTGTGCACAGTCCAGAAGGGCTGGGGGAGGAGGGGATGCTGTGGCTCGCTACCTGCACAGCCCTAACTGTGAAGGAAATCTTACACTCTTTTGTGCCTGTTTCTTTGATTCAGCATTATTGTGTCTTGGGGAAAGGGGTTGGGAGCAAACGCCCTTCCCCCGGCCTCTTTTGATCACTGTGTAATACTCTTTTTTTTCTACACAAACTGTGTATAGTAATGTGGGTTTTGCCAAGGTTTTATAATTAATAGACACTAACCAGCATTTCTTTTCTCTTTTGTTTTGTTTTTGGTTTTAATTTCTCCTCTTTGCACATGTGACTTTTAACTGCAATGGTACATGGTCTTTCTGTCCTTTTTTCTAATCGTGAACCTTTAAGTAAGCAAATTGCTGGTGTCCTGTGACATGAATGCACTGTGGAGTCTAGCCTAGTAAATTGTTCTGTTCCAAGCTGGGTTCTCTTAAGTTATAGCTGGATGGGGTTTTGTCGTTTTTAAACCGAAACATAAAACCGTTTTACACTTTGCATATTTTGTACAGTAAAACTCTGGAAATAAACTGAAACCAGATCGGATTGTCCTGCTCCTTCCTCTTATCCTTTCAGACAAAGGGGAGGGGAGAAAAGAAAAAAAAAAAGGAAGGGCAAGCATTTCTTCAAGGCCTTCAAACATTCCTTAGCTGTGGCTGGGAGGGGCCCTGCAAACATGTGGTTTAACCTTTTTGGAGGCTGTCTTTTTGTGCCCCTCCTTCTAGACCTTTCTCATCTGTCCTGCCACAGGAGGAAAAGAAAAAAAAAAAAAAAGCAAACTCATTTATCACTGCCGAAGAAAGAGTGCTTTGAACACCTGAAATCTCCCAGTGATGGGGGAAAAATGCAGCTGGGGTGGGGAGGGTGTGTTTGGGAGGGCTAGGGGGGGGGGAGCACGATGGGAGCGGGTACAGGTTTTTCTACCTCCTCTCTTCTCACCTATGGCGCACAACTTGTGAAGTAAGTGCAGGATTCACTGCCGAGTTCCTTATTTGGATCTGGTGGGGAGGAGGAGGGGTGAGAGGTGGAAAAGCCAGTGCTCCTTGTTTATGTGGATGTGAGCCCAGGCTCTTCTAAACTGAGGACGTACATGGCCTTGGCCTCAACAACTGTGGGTGCAGCTTTCCCCACCTCCCAATTTCCATCACTGGCACGCCGAGAGCTCGAAAAGACTGAGCAGCCCTGCCCAAGGAAATGTGGGAGCGGGTTTCTTACCTAGACAGTCTTTGGTACCTGCTTTTCAGGAAAGCCCCTCTTCATGGGGCGTACCCAGCCTAGCAACTGTGCCCTGCCCTTCAGCTCTCCTCAGTGCCTTCCACTGCTGGAAAAAAACCCCCACAGGATGCTGCTGTGCTGTGAAAAACAAGAGTGCTGCCATTGTGCAGATAAGCAGCACACACACAAATGCTCGTGGAGAGAAACAGCCACAGGGATAATATTCTGCTTGTGTAGATGAATGTATTTAGGCTTCAGAGCGCTGAACTAGGGCTCGGGAGGAAGCAGGAAGGGTGGGATGGGGGTGTGCTCTGTCCTGCCTCCTGCCCTCCCTTGATCTCTCTGCTTTTGATCTTTTTACCCCTCATCCTGCTGGTGCTTTGGCAGTGCCCAGCCCTGTGCTTGTTTGCAACCAAGCTGCTGGAGGCGGGCAGGCAGAGGAAACTATGCTGCTGCTGACCTGCAGAGCAGGTGATGGGTGTGCAGGCAGCGCTGGTCCCCTCCTGCCCCTCAGAGGAAGAGCAGGCATGGGGGGGCTGAAGCTGTGTGAGTAGAGGCTCTGCAGGAGGCAGCCTCAGGTGTGGCACAGGAAGGTGTAAGAAACAGGAATTTTGCACAAACAAGATAATGGACTTGTCAGCCTCGTCCTGGGGCCTCCAGAGCTGTGTCTTTACATGCGCGTTCACCACGGTCCATTTCATCTGGGGCTTAGCGCCGAGACCGAATCAGCACCCGCTTGCTGCCATTTGTGGTGCACACCTCTCGCCATGGGTTGTGGAAGCTGATGGAAGGAACAAGCTTTGCTGGAGGGACTAGTTCCCTTAGCCTCTGCCCAGAGCTCAGCTGTCTGAATCATAGGCTAGGCTGTGGCGCCTAGCTCAGAAGAAATTAGAGCCGAGGGTGGTGTTCTGGTTTGGCTGAGTCTTTCACCGGGGTGGCAAGCGTCTTTGAGGTGTGACGGAGCCTTAGTGGCAATGTTGGGTTAAGCATTGCCAACTCAAATCTCTGACAGAAAAAGGGTGGAGGCTTTCACTGTTAAACAGTGCTTGGAGGGACTTGGTGTGCTGAAGGAGCAGTAAGCACCTTCTGCCTGGGGGACGTAACTACATGGGTGTCCCTTGGGAGATGCCTCTGCTGCAATACCTTCCTGACCATAAACCTGTGGCTACCCTGGGACAGCACAGTGACAGCCACCTAGGTTGGGTGTTTGTTGGCAGAAATGTGACTTAATACATAAGAACTGGCCCCATTAGATGACGGGGCCGGGCCTCTTGGTTACGGACGGTCAGAAAACACCGTCTTTGGGCAATTTAGTGGGGAGATATGGGATAAAGGGGCTGCACACAGTCAAGGCATAGGAAACGGGTTGAGAAAAGGATTTCTCACCTTAGGCAACTGGCTTCAGAGCCTTGTGTGAGGCACTAGGAACACCTCACCATACAATATTGTCAGCTAAATTAGTAGGTTGGTGAAACATCTGGCTATAGAGATGGGCGAGGTTTCAATCCTTGAAACAAGCTTCTCCCAATACTGACTCTGCTGCCTCAGTCCCAGACGTGAACTCTTGGGAAGTACAGGCAGGGATTGGACTTGAGGGCTTCCAGGGGCCTTGAAGCTCAGGGCAGATGGAGTGAGTGTGAGGGGAAGGAGATCTCTCAGCAGTACATGGTGTCCCACAGCAGCGTGCAGGAAGGGAAGGTGTGCTGGGAGTTGGCCAAGCAGAGTGCTTTGGTTTGTCTTTCAACACCGTTCCAGAGTTTATGTTGGACTGGGAAGGTGATGGGTTTAGGTTACAGTGCTTTCCGGTACTGACAGATAATCCACTGGGGCAGGGGTGTCTGTTCCCTTTTCATGTGTGCATCCATGTGCTGCTGGGTCAGGAGGTGCTGAGAGAAGAGAGAGCACTTGAGAGAGCAACGTGCCTGCAGATGTAGGGAGGGATGGCGTAGCAGGGTAATTGCATATGCATAAATCACTATCTATGAACAAGGTTACTCCAGCTGCTTTGAAATGCTGTAACAAGTTTTACAGCCCTGCTGTGGACCTGGATGCTGCTTTATGCTGACATGTTGCTAGTAAAATGGAGAGTATCTCAAGTGGTAAGAAAGCTATTTTCCTGTATCTCTCTATCCCCCTTCACAATGAACATGGAAAAGGTTGTGGATTTCTTTTCCTTGGCTACTGCTTCTATAAGTGCTCTGTGATCAGATTGGGGCCCACTGAAAGACTGACAGCTTCCTCCAAAATCTGAGGAGCTGAATGAGGTGAAGATGGACACTTCTCTACACAACTTGGGGCTTGCTCTGGTTCCAAATCAGCTAATGCAAATAGCCTTGGGAAGCTAAGAGTCTTCACACAGCAGTACTGCTGCTTCCTGGCCTCCCAAAGCTTTTGGTCCCTGACCACAGGAGGAAAAGAATGTTTTGTTGTTGGTGGGGCCATGGCCAAGGCAACAAGCAGTCTTTAGGTTCACTGAATCACAGAATATTAGGGTTTAGAATGGATCTCTAGAGATAATTGAGTCCAATCCTAGGCTAAAACAGGTTCACCTTGATCAGGTCATGCAGGAACATGACCAGGCAGGTTTGAAAACCTCCAGAGAAGGAGACTCCAAACCTTCCCTGGGCAGCCTGAGCCAGGCCTCCCTCACCTGAACAGTAGTTTTTCCCTATATTTAAGTGAAACTTTTTATGTTCCAACTTTAGCTCATTATCCCTTATCCTGTCACTTGAGACAACAGAAAAAAAGTACTGCCACATCTTCTTGACATACACTATGTGGGCAACACTAAATACAATTAGAAGAAGAAGGGAGATAACTTTTCCATTGTGGATCTGCATTTGGGATAGCTTAGTGTGTCCACCTTGCTCATGTATCAAAATACAGAGGAAGGAGCTGAACCTTGAGAGACACTGTAAAGAAAGGAGGAGGCAATGTGAAGTCAGTGGAAGAAACCTTGGAGAACAGGTTGTGTTTTTTTTTTCCCCACAACATTATTAGAAACATGAAGGTACAAAGATTCTGAAAACAAATCACAAATTGCTGTAGGCATGCAGCTACTTTGTAAATTGAAACATTTCAAGCCTCTTCCAAAGGCAAAAATCAGATCCTTGGGCACCTACACCAGTGTCTTCCCTTCCCTTCCCTTCCCCTCCCCCCCCCCCCCCCCTCCTACCCCCCTCCCCCCCTCCCTCCCCCTCCCCTCCCTTCCCTTCCCTTCCCTTCTTACTACTTGAAATGGTAGCGTGAATGAAAAGTGAACACCTGGAGAGAAGGGAGTTCTTGCTAAAGCACATTTGATTCAGCCTCTCTCAGAGTTTTAAGAGACACTTAGAACTTTTCAGCTCTTTGGACCTCTGTTCAGCACGACTCAGATGCTGTGGGCACACTTTAAAAGAGGGAATGTGAAGGAGCTGATTATATCTGGGCCACAGATGTGAAACAGATCTGCAAACCTTTTAGCTTCTATTTTATAAAAGCTCCTTCTTGAGCACTCATAATACCAGATCCTACAGTTGATTATAATTTTGCTTTGTGAGTGGTTGGGAGAAACTGGTTTAGTAATTCAGTAACTAGACTGTGGGAAGCTGTGCAAATTCCTTCAGCGGTTTCGTTTTGCGGGACCGAAATGTTCTTCAAACGTTTAGTGTCTTTTGTCATTCAACAGCCTCTTTCTTTGTCGCTAGCAGCAGCAAGGCTTTGGCAAGTTGGATTTAATTTTAAAGCAAAAATCTTAACACCAGGCAAATTTCAGGGCTGCGCTCTGGTCGAATATCGTTTTATTTTTACCCATGTTACCGAGGGGGGGGGACCTGATTCAAGCTGGCCTTCCTCCAAGTCCAAAAGCAGAGGATGAAGTCATTCGTGGCTATTTAAGTCATTTGCAATACATGACCAAAGCAGGGCTCAATCAGGACAACTAGTCGCCTTCTCAGACAGGTAGTTGGCTTTCTAGCTGCTGTTGAAGTATGGAATAACCTCTGTTCAGTAAACCCAGTTCATTTAACCCTCAAAGCTTATTTCTTGCACAAGAGGTCATGCCACTTGTCCCCTCCTCAGGGAGTGCAGCAGTGTGATTGCCAGTGGCATTGAGGGTTTCTTGTCCTTTTCTGCAGTGACAGTAGTCAGGACTCGGTCATGGGTGATGGTTCCTCATCTGGATTTTTGGGACAATGAGAAAAGATGCCTGCTCCCAAAATATCTTTGTGTTTCCTCAGTGCTCAGGCTGGCAGAACAGCTTTGCCTTGTCTGGTTGACTTTCTCCTCGTGGAGAAAATGTCCCTGCCTGTGTTCACAGCCATGGCTCATGGCATGGGGATCCACCATGGCTGGTCACCGGCTGTGGTGTGAGGGAGACTGCTGGCTCCCTGGGCTGGGGATAAGCTCCAGCAGTAGGGCCAGCAGAGGACCTTGTCCTTAAACACCCCCTGATACTATATGCCATGGAGGTGGGTTGAAGAGAAGAGGAAGACAGGTTAGACAGAAATGGGGAGAGAAAAAAATGCTAGGGGAGCTGATGAGGACTAGAAGCCATGTTTTCTTCTTTGTTTTCCCATAGCACTAGGGACAATTCCAGAAGCCCTTTGAGTACTTTGCTGATCTCCTTAACCACAGGGGCTCGGCAAGAGAAGATGCAAGGGGGAGAGCAGAAGTGGGGAGCAAGGCACTGGAAGGACCTTTGCTTCCATCCCAAAAGCTGCTTGTAATTTGACTCCAGAAATGGGTCTTCAAGCTGCAAGGAAGCCTTTTTTGCCTTTTTTCCTTTTTATTCTTCTTCAAATAGTTTAGCACCTTTTAAACCTGGCAAGAAGCATTCTGGGAGCTGACCCCTCCCTTTCCTGCACTCTGCTCCACAGTCTGCATTGTCATTAGACTTTGTCTTTTGCCAAAGAGGTGTGAGAGCCACACAACAGCTATCTCCAAGGAGTACTGATTGTCCAAAGGCTGCTTTGCCCAGATGTCAGTAGTACAAGGGAGCGAGGAAAAGGCAGGAGATGATATACAGAGTCTTGGGTCTCAGATCAGGGACAGTCCTGCTGGTGCAGCCTCGTTACCGAGGTTAATTATCTTTCCTGCTGTGCTCTGCTTGCTTCAGGTTTCTAGAGCATGGTGTTGCACTGCATGGTATAAATGTACCCAGGCTGTAAAAGTAGCCAGGAGGGAGTTTGCTTTGCCCTGAAGGGCCGTGGTGCTTGTCACATCTTCACCCACTCCTCCTCTTCAGCCCTGCAAGTCCAGTCTTCAGTGTGCAACTTTATTGGGGCAGAGAGGACTCCAGATACAATCCTGGCCTATTTTCACGAGACTGCAAGCTGGTGGCAGCTGGGAAGTGGTATGTTCCTGCCTAATTAATTATTTCCCTGGGAATAAACGCCAACATTTTCTGTTTGGTCTCGGTGGTAAATCAATCATTTCTGAGGTACGATGTGCAGACAGACACAGAGAAGCAGCCGGTGTCCTCGGCTGTGCATGCATATTGGCATCTGGCTGAGCAGCTTCATTCTGGGATGGGAAGCAGACAAGATCTCTGGTTTCACTACAGGACCGTTTCTCTCCCAAGGGCAGCACAAGAGACTTTTGCCACTACCTCAGAAACATCACAAAAACCACTGCCCTGAAAACATAGAGTCACCTGTGATTTCTAGAGTCCTTCCCTTGTCCTCTCCTTCTTGGAGCTGTTACTCAAAGGGTTGACATCAACTGAGTGCAGTTTTGGGTTCAGTGAGCCTCTCCGTCAGTGTCCTTGGGTCTCCTGCAAAATCAGTAGCTTTCTCCTTTGTGCTTCTGTATGTGGCTGTTGATGGATTTTCCTCTCCTTTGATCACTGCCCATGAGCAGCACAGGGAGGCCCGTGATACATCACACCAAACCAAGGTCTCTTCTGAGGTCCCTGGCCCTGCACCTGGGGGCTGGGAAGAGGTGGCATATGACTTTGTGTTCTCACTACGTACCGCTTGCGAGGGGAGCCCTCCCTGTTGTTGGGGGCTGGTGTTTTGAGGGCTTTTGAAGTGTCCAATCAGCTTGAAGCAGTCACAGTTGAATGAGGGCAAAATACAATTCCTTGTCCTTTTGTGTATTAAGACCCATTTATTATGAATGTTTAATGAACACTTTGGAGAGAAGGAACTATTTGCTAAGAGAGGGACAACCTTAACAGACTTGCCTGTAGAAACACGTCGTGCTGCCCACATGCACATTTTTTTTTGTAATAAAGAAGGGGTTTTGTTGGTTTTGGTTTGGGCTTTTTCTTTTTGGTTCCTCATTCAAATGTACTGACCTTTTGCTTCTCAGCATGTGGTGGGCAGTGTTAAGCTGACTTGGCACCACAGGGCCACCCACCACTGCCTTTCCAATTCCAGTTGTGCCTTCTTCTCACAGAGGAGCCCAGAAGCACCCGTTCCTGGGGTCCTGTGTGTGATACCTGTCCGTACCAGCTGTCCCTGCAAGGAAGCTGACGTTTCCTTCACAAGGAATGTTGCCTTTCTTGGTGGTTCATTCACTCAGGGCAGACAATGTGCTGTGAGTGAACGGGAGAGACTTTCCTGCACACTCATCTTCACTGCCACGATCCTTCCTCTGCTACAGTGTTTTCTTAACTTTGAATGTGTTTGTCCCAAAAGCCAATGATTTAAAACAAATCCCATTTGTGAGCAAACAAAATGATGACAACTGTATTGGGAGTATGAGGGAAGTGAGAAAGTGGACTGGCACCGGCTCTGTGAAGGAGTGGCAGCTGTTAGGATTAGCCGTTTCTCTCATAACTCAAGGGAAACTTTCTGCAACTCACTGACACCAGCCCCTCCATAAGCTCAAGCCTCAGTGGCCTTATTTGGGTTTCCCCCTACCCGAGCTCTATTGCTTGGTGCATTGCATCAGTGCCCGAGAAGCGCCTGGGCACTTGAACACATCCACCCAGTGCCATTTGCAGGGTCTGCCTGTGTGAGCTGTGCCTCTCAGAGCATCGAGAGAGGGGCACATCAGAATAGGTGGGCACCCACAGCCAGAGGGAAGGTACGTGGAAAGTACCCAGGCAAGTGAGATGGCCAAGGACGGTGCCAGTTGGGAAAAGCAGCATAGCAACTCTTTGTTTATTCATCATGTTTATAGAAATTCATGGCACTTTGCGGTGGCTGATCTGGAGCTGCAGGGCCTGTGCAGGCTCTTACCTTAAAGCAGGGTGAAACTGTGCATGTTTTACTCCTGGGAATAGCCCCAAGGTAAAGATAAACAAACGCTTTTCTCAGGTGAATGTTTGTCTCTTAATCACAGACTAAGTACTAAATGGCTGGCTTTGCTCCTTATCATATACATGATCCACTGATGTACATCAGTGAGACCTTGAGCCAGGATCCTTCAGCAAACCTCTTGAGGAAACAGCTGGAAGGAAAGAGTAGAAGGGCACCCCTCCATCCATGTGAGGGGAGTGTGTGAGTGAAAGAGACCTCCAGGCTTAGAACACTTTGTATTTCAAAGCTTTCGAAACTCTGCAATCAGTCCTCCTGGTTGGGGATGAGGTGTTCATGACACCAGTGCAACCAGGTGGACCCAAATAGACTTGGTTCAAGTCTTCCAGGCAGTGCTTATGCATCACATAGAAGCAAGAAAGAGCTAAATAGTTGACCTGGGAGCTTTGCTGTCCTGTCTATTCTTCAAATAGTCTGTGCCTTAAAAGCACAGGTTGAGTGTCTGATATTGTGAGGAGCTAATGTGGTCTGCAGTCGCATACCATACAAGCACAGTGTTCATTCATCTACACAGAGAGATATGTCAATATCCAGCTGTGTGTTCATGCTGTCCCTTTCCACCAAAGGGACATGGCACATGTAGGAATATATCAGTACTTCAGCTTTTTCATACCAGTAGTTTCAAATTTCTATTTCAGCTAATGTAGAGAGAGAGAGAGAGAGAGAGAGAGAGAGGAGTCAAAGAGACTGATCAACAGGCAGGAGAGAAAAAAAAAAAAGAATCTATAAAATCTTGCTTTGCAGTTCATCTGATAAAGGAAATATATAGTGTGTAAACCTTGTTTCTTATCAATCAGGCTGATTGGCATTCGTGTTACGAGATCTGATTCTCCTGTCCCTCGCACCGTTCTTTCCCTTAACATCACTTACCTCTGACTTAAGCCAGCGTAAGAAAAGTCAGAACCATGCTTTTTATCTGTAGCAAGAGAGGACATGTGTCACCCTACCTATGCTAACAAGTCTGAACGACTGGAGAACATACTTGAAAATGTTGTGTTTTTTTTATAAAGATAAACCTATCTCCGAACTCTCCATCCATTGCACTATTGTCAAACCTAAGAAGCTAAGACAACTGAAATCTGCCAGCACAGGGAAAGCAGGGAGACCTAATGCGTGTCACAGTGACCTGCACATGGATGCTGCTGCGCTTGCCAGGAATAAGCTGGTGTTCCTTTGCTTTGTGAGTGACCCCCTCGGCTGCAAACTGGAACCCTGAGCTGCTTCTCAGTCTTGCAGGCAAAAGAAGCTTCTTGTGGGCTACCATGGGACATCTGAGTCTCTAAGCAGGTAACTGCAACTGAGTTCTTAAAAGCCAAACAACTCAAATCCTTCCACTGCCTGTTGCCCAACATGTGTTATCCAGCATCTAATATGGTTGGATGGATGTGATCCCTCCCAACACCTTGGCTGTGAAAAAAGATGCTGTGGAGGCTTTGGGTTATAAGTCAGCTAAAGCTGAAAGGTCATGGGGAATAGGAGGGCTTCAGGGTGGGCCCCTATGGATGTTTCCACTGGCAGGATTATGCTGTCTGTATCATGTGCACCACCTTCAAATCCAGCTGAAGTTCACCTGAAAAGGGAGGCAGGCCCAGTGTGGACCTGGCTGCAGATGTTTGGAACTGGCCTAGAGCCTGCTCTGGTGTTTCTTTGGGGTTAAGACCAATGGTTTGGTTCAGTGCCATGATCTTCACCTTCAAGAGTTTGGGCTCAGACCTGGATCAGCCTTTCCAGCAGTTCAGGAACTCATAATCTTTGATGTCCTGTATCAGACAACCTACACTTTCGTTATCTTTGTCCTGAGCTTTCAAAAAGAAAGACATTCAGACAGGAACTGTGGTGTTTGCTTTTGCATTGCGCTGCCAGACAAGAATATTCCATCATTATACGGAATCACTGAAAACTTAAATAGCATCCCTAAAACCTTACTCCCCTCCCAAAGCTTTTTTTTATGCTCCTGACAGGTTAAGGAGCAGCTACAATCTTCCGCAGCAGAACTTGCAGTTTTGAGTGGTCTTGGCAGAGTAACTGCAAAGGGCATTGCGTTTAATAAAAGGACTGAACTTTACAGTGGCTTTCCTTATGTCTTGAGGTGAGATTTGGTCTTTGGATGGTTAGTGCTGGGCCAATAAGCACAGAAAATACAAACTGGCTCCCTGTGTCCCTCTGGCAGCAATGGGCAGGTGCTTTTCTCCCACCCTGGGACACTCGGGGCAGGTTCCCTGCAGATTTCTGTTATCCTTACTAAGGAGGCGTGATTGGCAGCGGTGCTGGGCGCCTGCAGGTGCTGCCCACAGCAGGGGCAGCCCTAGGGGCTCAGCGCCGCTGAGAATCAGGCTAGGGGGTCCCGGCAAGGGCAAGGGCAGGGGAAGCAGGGCAGGGGGCAAAGAGGAGCAGCGGTGCTTGCTGACGCTCAAACACAGGCCTTCCGATGGAGGGACCTGCCGCAGCGAGGGGAGGCCTCTCGGCCCCCACAAGTCAAACTGCACGGAGTCACAATTAGTCATCATCATCGTCATCATCATCATCATCATCGTCATCATCGTCATCATCGTCGTCGTCATCATCGTCGTCATCATCGTCATCATCATCGTCGTCTTCGGTATTTATTTTCCCAGAAAGCACATCCTCTATCCAGTCCTCCAGCTCCTCAGCCGTGGGCAAGTCATCGTCGTCCCTGATCTCCATCCAGATGCTGTCGGCCTGCAGGGATGGGTGATGTGGGATTAGCCACCCTCAGAGACACAGGGGAGACATCAAGGTCACTGCTGTTGTGGGGGTAAGGGTTGGGCCGTGGATCCACGTTAACTCTGTCTCTGCCGCTGCCTGTGGCAAGGCTCAGGAGTGTCCCTCTGGCCCTGTGTTGGGATTACCGGTTCTCTCTGAAGGTGCTGTTGCATCTGACTTGTGCCAGTGGGGTTATGTGAGTGTGTGGTACTGTTTGCCCCGGGTTAGATGCGTACCCACTGCCTGTTCCCCTCCTGCACTGCCTGCAAGGGTATCGTCCACCTCATGTGTTGTCTTCACCTTGTCTGGCCAGTTCTGTAGACTCTAAGTCTACTTAAAGACAGCATGTATGACTTGATCTAGGTGGACCTCTGCTTTAGCAGCAGGGTTGGACTAGATCATCTCTAGGGGTCTCTTCCAACCTCTACCATTCCACAATTTTATGATTCTGTGCCAACTCCCTCTGCATCTCCCCAGTTCACAACATTGTTCTCCTTCTTTCCAGAGCCCTTTTCGAACCTCTTCCTTTGTGCCTATACACCCTGCTGTCAGCACCCCTTCTGCCCAACCTCTTTTACCATCATCTTTCCCTCAGGATATTGCTCTGGACTCCCCACACGTGATAGTGGTTTCTCCTCTTGGAAGAGCCTTTCCTCAGGTCATCTCAACTGTGCCCCAGCTGAAGAATGGTAAAAAGCACTGATTCTCTGGACTACACGTGACCCCTGCTCTTTATCT
Source organism: Urocolius indicus (assembly GCA_013401255.1). Classification (NCBI taxonomy): domain Eukaryota; kingdom Metazoa; phylum Chordata; class Aves; order Coliiformes; family Coliidae; genus Urocolius; species Urocolius indicus. Next base: position 43,965 of record WBNH01008056.1, on the reverse strand, counting down.
CCAGCTGTCAACGTTACTCCATAAACTGGAGGGCATAGGGGGATTCGGTAAGAAGATGCCATCTAAAATGTGCTAAGAAGATGCTGTCTAAATTGTGGCTGTTACCTAGGGCTAAGAATTATAGCTTAGTTGGGTTCCTTAGGTAAATGTCTGAGTAAGCCCCTTTCCCTTCACCATATCCCCTCCATAAAAAAAGATCAGCTTCCTATTTTGCTGAGGTGCTGTGAGGTGATCTCATTCGGTGTTTGATGTTGCAGAAGCAAGAGGTTTTCATATATCAGAAGACAGCTGCTGGCTTTTGCAAATGCCCCCAACTTCTGCCTCTAATTCTCTATGTTTTATGGCTTGCTAAAAAGCCAGACCAGTTTCTGCTTGAGGAAAGCTGTTTCTCCCTTACAATGTTTTTCCTCCAAACCACCAAAAAAAAGAACCATGGAGAGGCATGCAGCTCTTACTTAATGTAAACAATCTTGTCCCCAACTTCAGGACTGTTGGTGAATCAAAAAAAATAACGCCTTTAAATAATCACAGAATCACAGAATGGTAGGGGTAGGAAGGGACCTCTAGAGGTCATCTAGTCCAGCCTCCCCCCCTCCACTCGCTAAAGCAAGTCCACCTAGGTCAGGAGAGGGCCCATTGCACCTAGAGAAGATGCTGTGCAAATAAAGCAGAGTGTCATGGCCCTAGTCCTGAGTCACTACGATGTGATAGGACAAAAGGAGACTCTGGGAGCTCTGGTGTTTGTATTGGCAGGTTTTTAGAGAAGTGATGGGGTCATAGGGGTTATGTCCACCGAAGCCAACAGCAGTGTTTATTTTTACTGCGTTGTGTAAGCCCCACTTTGTACCTGTGTAACTTGGCTGAATGCAGTGATGTAACACTGAAATAACGAAATGAGCTCAGTGTTTGCTTTAGATATCGCCTGCCAACCTAGAACTTTCTTAAGTCTCTCTCTTGAGGAACGGAAAACAGACTTAAGAGGAATGAAACAAAAACTGCAAATACTGTTATCAACAACCAAAAACGTTTACCATATCAAAGCTAGATAATGCATGAGGTTTTATAGGTCTCTGAGTGACTGCTGGATAATAAACCATATGTTCCTGCCTAATACTGCTTTCTATATGATTCTCTTGCCACTGACAATCCTACTTCCACGAATTTCTGTTGATAGCTGTTTAATGTAGCTTTGACACGGCTTAAACATTGCCAACTGCAGTAAAGATAATGAATAGGAGGGCTTCAGGATTGAAATACAGCGGACTCATAATGAGGGCAAAGGACTGGAAGACCCGGGTTCTATTTTTGTCTGGCCTGTTGATTTCTCTCATGACTGTAGGCGATAGATGCTATCTTGGCTCTCTTCCCTTTTGTCTTTTCCATAACAATTCTGCTAACAAGCTTTAACCCACTCGATCCTCCCTCTCTAGGTGTGTGTCCCACAGTCTGGTGGATGATGCTCTGTTACAGGTAAAGGCACTGCTCACATCCAGACAGCACTGCATCTACTCCATGGCTCCCAAACAGGCTTCTCATTCCCCTCAATGGGATGGGCAAGATCCAGGGCCTCTGCTTCCTTTATAACACCATTGCTTTGCCTTTCCTACCACACTTCCCATATTATGGTCTTGCAGGATTTGTTATAGAAGGAGAAATATTCACCTAGTACCTCTTTTTCTAGAGATGTACAGGAAAGAGCATGTGAAGGGCTGGAGCAAGGTCAGTGGTGGGGTCAGGACCAGCATCCAGTCCTGGACATTTGTCCCAACTCTTAAGTCTCTCTCTGCTCTCTTCTAATGAAACATCAGGTTCCCATACAGCTGAAATTTCAAAGCCAAGCACCGCATTACACTTTTGCAGCAGAGAGATTTCTGCTTCCAAAGACACTTACGTACCCTCACAGCTTCATTTTTAAAGAGACTAAAATACCCTGCACTTAGCCATCAAAAAGAAACTAAGGTAACACATGAGCCAGGCTGGAGCACACTGCATTATGTGCTCTCTGATTGTCTGGACTGTTATTGTCAGAAAGAGGAAAAATAGTTTCTCTCCTTAATCGTGTCAGGGCCATGATGTAGGTTACATTACACTCAGAAGCTCTGCTGGGGTTTCTGCTGGCCGGGTACCATACCTCTCCTACCTGCCTTAAAAGCTCACAGTGTGCAGGCAGCCTGACATCAGTCCCATGGCTTTCTTGCTTGAGAGCAACCATGGTGAAGAGGTAGTTTCTAGAAAGCTGGCCTGATAGCAGAGCTGTGAATGCTGTAGGTACTACCACCACTGCAGCCCTGCCAAAGCAGCTCTTCCTCTACAGCGCTTACAGCACCGGGAATGGAGTGGACACATCTCTTCTTCCCACCCAAATCCCTCCCGTACTGCCTGCATGGCAATGGCTGAAGAGGAGGGCCTGGATGAACCTCAGTATACCTTCTTTGTCCCATCAGGAACCCTCCATTACCAGTTTATGTCATACTTCTATTAATGCTGTGTGTTTATTTGTGTTTTTTCAAGCTGTGCGTTTTCTCCCTGTCATCTGTTGGGGACCATCTTTCCCTCCTACACTCAAGCTGTGCCATTCTGCTTCTGCTGAAAAAAAACACTCTCCTCTCCTCTCCTCTCCTCTCCTCTCCTCTCCTCAGTACAGGTTGCTTTCCCCTCTAAACACCCACTTTTCCTCCACAAATCCACCCAAGTTCAGTCAGAGGAGGACACGGGCAATGATATGTGCTGGAAATCGGGGTGGAAATGTGAGATCTTGAAACCAAAACTGGGCAAAGCACTGAAGGTCAGACCACAGGAGCTGGTGCTGACCTCAACAAGATGTGGTTTGTGTGTGACTCAGCAGCAGAAACGTACTCAGAGTGAACACCTGGAGCCCAACATTGGACCTGTTATGAACCCCACTACATGTGGAAATGATGAGGTCTTTTACACTTTTTCCCTAGGGAAAAAAAAGCCCCAAAGCTGGTCTGTCTGCACTAAACAGCAGAAATCCCAGTGGTTCCAGCAGCCCTCAGATCCCATCCTTTCTAGCACCCTGATCTTGTTCTGGGCACATGCTACTCACGTCTGTGACGTTCACCACCCCGATCTGTGGTCTGAACAGGTCAATCTTGAAGGTCTTTTCCCAGTAAGTGATCAGCTGCAGGAGTGAGAAACAAAGCTCAGACAAGGGTATTTGCAATACCTCATTGCAGTAACTCAGCCACCTGGGCTGTAATACGGGGACCATGCATTGATGAGTATGTGAGAGAAAGGAAAGGTTGAATGCAAGCTTGGGCTGCCACACGTGGCAAAGCAAAGTGCTGTGCCAACTCTGGGAACGCTTGCAGACCCGAATGAGCAGTTCTCAGAGACTGCCCTCGGTCCAGTTTTCCATCCTCCCCTGTTTCAAATTCCCTGGGTCAATTTCCACAGTCACACACAGCCCCACACTCCCTTCATCCATGAATTAAATCAGAGAAGGCAAGTAGCCACTGCCACTCACCAAAGGAAAGTCATCGGGGTCAATCCAGACAATGCTCAGGTCGGGATTATCGGTGTTGTCCCTGGCAACCTGCTTCAGGATTTCCAGGAACTCAAAACCATCTGAAATGAAACATGAATGGCTGCAACTCTCTGCTGCAAACACATGGGCAACTTCCCTCATCCCCCCAATACACTCAGGAGTTGTTTATAGTTCTCATTAAAATGCTGTCTCCCAGCTCTTTCTTCTTAAAATAAAGCTTTTAATTTCGCGCATCCTCCCCGGGTACTGAAATTAGTTACACATGAATTAAGCCTTGTAATCCTTCGGTGGAGTGGAACAATGTCACTATTTTCTTGGGCAGGGGGGGAGGAACTGAGCTCCTAAGAGGCCAAAGCTTTTTGGCATGCCGATGGCACTGAGAAGCACCCACGCCATGGCTTTTTAAGAGCTGATGCCCACAGGTTTCCCACATAACCATCATTCCCCCAGCCCTCGGCACTTTGCTGGAGCAACACAGCAAGATGGACACAGAGTTAAGGAGCAAATCCTGGTGCTGGAATGGAGGAGATGATTTGTTTTTTTTCTTTTTTCTTTGCAGACCATCCATTGGAATCTCAGCTAGTGTGAATACCCAGAGGCATGCTGGTTCTCCATCCTGGTGGGGCTCCACAATGCAATCAAAGCATATGAAAATACACTTTCTTGAGTAATGGAGAGTCACACAAAGGGGACGCCTTCCCCCTTACCTGGGTCATCTTCTTCGGCGAAGGCCACGATGTGGATTCCGTCCATGTCATCCTCCTGGAAACAACAAAACTATTACTGATGGGCCACGGAGGGAGGACAGAGTCTGGGTGGTTGCTGGAGATGCGCAGCGGTGGGACCGCAAAAGGGGGCTTGACTGGAGCCCCATCAAGTCACCAGAAATGGAAGCTGAAGTGAGGTTGAATTGTCAAGGTATTAGGCACCAAAGCGGATAGTTTGGGTAACACAGCTGAAGCCTTTCAATTAAAAATGAGGTGGGCACCACGACGGCAAAGGCAGGAGAGCTTCTGATGGTGTGGGGCAAAACCTTGCCTGCTTAGAAGGTCAAAGGCTCTCTAGCATGGCAATATAGGCTCACTTACCATGCCTGAGGCCACCTACTCTCATAAATTTGCAGCTGCCAGGGAATGATTTGTAGGGAAACAAATTAGCTGCCTGCCACCATGCTCAGCCGCCAAACATGCTCCTTCTGGGTCAGCAAAGAAGGCTTCCTCACAATATGGGAGCTTCTCTTGGGAGGTGAAGAGTCCCTGCTTTAGGTAAAGGTTGCTGTGAGCAGCAAGGGGAATCAAGGGGGATGGTCATTTCAGGGCTGCAGTGAGTGGAAGACAGAGATGCTGGCCTGGTGGACTGCTTTTCTCCATGAGACACGGAGTAATGGATAATGATATTGGCAAAGGCCAATGGATCTGCAGGCCAGTTCATCATCTGCCTGCTATGAATGTCATCTCTGAATTAACCCACAGATTGCCTTCACCTCCCTCACCCGCTGCCGGTCCCTGCTTCCATTTCAATTGGGTTTTATGCGAGAAAAAATTTCCATCTAAATGCTAATTTCTTTTCCCTTCTGAGCCCAGAGGTGACAAAGCCACTATCAAAACCTGAAAGGGAAAAGCAAAAAAAACAACCCAAACCAAACCTGAAAGATTAAGTGGAAAACATTATCTTTAAAAACAATAGTGGATGCTGGGCCTTTGCTGGCATCTTCAGGGAATATGTTTTCACTGGGGCATTCCAGGCAGATTTACTTGGGATTCAGGTTGCTTACAGGCTGGCAATATCCACACTGTTGTTTTTTCTCCATATTTGCCAGCGTTATTGTCAAACAGCAAAATAGTATCTCTATATGTGTGTTATATAATTATATAGCTATAGTATAGCTCTATTCAGCAAGCGAAACTGTAGTAACTCCAGTGGAGGCATTTAGGATGTTCTGAAACTCGTCGTGAGATCAGAATCCAGCCTGATGTCTCCTGTGAGTACAAGTACCCTGCTCGTAGCAGAGGCAAGCTCTGTATTCCCAGGCTGCTGGCAAAGCCAGCACCCCACTGCTGACAATTCACACTTTTCCCTGAGGTTGTTTTAGAATATGTTCAGGATGAAAGCAAAACCACTGCATGTGAAATTTGTGTCCCACTGAAGTGCCATGAAAACACTTGGAGGCACTTCAGTGGAACTAGGAAGCTATCTTCTATACAGAATCTGTTGTTTCAAGACAAAATGAAAAGCTATCGTGCCTAAGTGACTCATAACTCCTGGTTCAGTTTTATTACCTCTCGCCTTGTTATATTAAAGACTCCCAAGGTTTCTGGTGCTGCGGAGTCCCGCAGCGTTTTATGTTACACAGTTACGCAAGAAGGCAATTGCATGCTGTTCATGAATGTGCCAAGATTTTGGGAGGAATGACTGCATCTTCCTTAGCATCTGTAAAGCACCTGCTCAGCTTTGGTTTTCAGCATTCAGATGGCACTTGGAGGTCCCTGACTGGCTATTAACATCGCACTCATTCACTTTGTAAGGATAATTTGATAGATGTGGTTTTTCTTTCACATTTATCCCTCCTCTCTTCCCCCCACATCTTGCACTCTATGAGGGTCCTCTGTGTGTGATTGAGACCAAACTGCTGGTTAGTTCTTCACAATCACTGACTTGCAGCTTGCTCACACCATGAGAAGTACAATCAGTGCATGGCTTGCTCTGTGCAAATCTGTATCATTAACTGAACTGCCTGCCTCTGCTCGCAGTTTGAATTGTACAACTACTCTGGTATGACTTCCAGGGCTTCTGTTCGGTACAATCTCTGCAGCTTGCCCAGGGAGCCAGCTGCTGGGATCACACCACCGCCAGTACTGACACCCATTAGATGAGACAGAGAGTCTTTAGGAAGAATGCTCTCCGTAGCTATATCACAGGTGCTACAGAGGCTCCACACCTGCCTGTCGCACTTGGGTAGGTTTCCCTGTTCCCTCTGTGGAGCAAATAGGACCCAGCTCGGCTGTCTGTTGCTGTTGACCAAAGCGTTTGAGCACGCTGTTTGAACTCAGGCACTGGGCATGACAGCCAAGGCTTTCCCTCCTTCTCAGAAGAAGGAAAGTAGCTTTGCAAGGAAGGAAAGATAATGTTCTGCCCAGACAGAGGTTGGAGCATTTGAGCAGCAATTTCTTGTTGACAGCATGCAAGACTTCCCACCCCTGCATGCTTACCCACGTCTCAAACATGTCCTCCGGACGCAGTTTCCGTAAGGTGGCCCTGAAAGACAGACAGAAATGCTCTTTAAGGATGCATCCAACACCATCACACACAATGCTGCTGGCGTCATGGAAAAGGTCACCGTGGCACGTTGGGTTGGTGGCTAGTCAGCACTGTCGGCTTCTATGCTTTGAATGAAAGCATGGGGGCACAGGTCAGCTTCTGCTTTTGTTTATGGTGATAAAACCCTGCCCTCGCCCCCATTGGAGTCACTGCAGCCGCTGTTTGTGCTTGGGAAGATGAGACGCCTCTCTGTGCTAGCATGTGCTGGTGAATTAGTCCCACACATGGCAGACTGTTCTGTCCTTGCAGAGAGCACAAGGTGACCCATTCACTTCTGTCTTGCAGTCCCTAGAACATTCCTAATGGGCTTTGTTCTCCTTTTCTCCTCTTTTACCCTAGCATAATTCCACCACAGAAATCTTCCAAGCTGGAGCCCAGGAAACAGACTAACCTCTGGGAAGAGAATTTAGAACCTAAGAACCACTGTTGAGAAAATTGAAACCGTTAAGGCTGTGCAAAGCAAATTTTTTCGTAAGTAATCTGTAAAGGAAAAACAACAATAATATAAATAGAAACATCCATAGTGGGAATCCTATCAGAGAGCCTGGCAGGATGAGAAGGGACTAGGGTGTTGAAGGGGCACTGAAGGAGCACAAAAAAGGCTCAAGTAATCCTTTGTGCTTCTTGCTTGCTGTGGCATTAGATGTTCAGGAACGCTCCCCCAGCAGAGTAGATCTCCCTGGCTGACCAGCTCCGGGAGCTGTTGCAAAGAGAAGTGTCAGTCAATGAGGTCCTGGAACACTTTGGTAAAGGGAGTAGCAGCATTTTGCCAGAACCAGGTGGCATCAATGAAAATGTTTCAGTTTGCCTTGCTACCAGGGCAATGGAAACAAGGAGCATTTTCCAGAGGTTCCTAAAGGACCTGAAGAGCCACAGATCTGGAAAGGTGATTTATGAGTATGATGCTACCAGCAAAAGCAGGGTTAACAGACATTTGAAGGAACATGATGTGATAGCACAAGAGACGTGTGGCCTTTAAGAGGACAGTCATGGCCACAGATCTGCTGAAGTTCCCAAAGCAAGTCAATGAGTGAGTGAAGGCATGCTGGTCCATGCAGCGAGCTTTCTTCAGAGGACCATTGGATGAGGTCCCTTACTGAAGGCTCTAAGAGAAACTAACTCACAGTTAGATCAGAGGAGGGTCCTCGTGGGGGTTAATGACATTGAAAGATGGAGATGATGGCCAGTTTTCACAACAGAAGGAAGTAAGCAATTAAGATTCACAGCTTATGCTTTGGTATGTTCATATGCATAACATGATAATCCACAAAATAGAGATAGGAAGGAAGAATATGGCAGAGTTTGCTTCTCATATCCAATTCTTTGACAACAAGTACAGGCCTGACTATGAGGAGATACAGTCCTGACACCTGAGTGTCTGCATGATAGATAGACACATAGGAAGTAATGCACTTGCAGAAAAACAACCCTGATTTTATACAGGTACAACAAGGGTTTCTAAGTTAGTTATAATTAATTAATGCCTCTCAGGAAAGGGCTCCAGGTGTCACAAATTGAGAAAGCATCAACTGCAAAGGCAAAAGGCAGGTTACAAACAGTTGGGAAATGACTAAGGAGTAAAAGACATCGTAGTATTATGGCAACAGACAGCTACACTATGCACCCCCGCAGTTCTGTGAAGACACTCCATCACAGAAATGATATCAAATGGCTAAAAATAGGACATGGAAATATGGTAGTGGTGAACAGAGCTATGGAACGACCTCTTTTTTTTTAGTCAAGATTAAATAGAGAATAACTTTTCTACTCTAAGTGGTCCTGTTCTGGCATGGGAGTTGGACTAGATGATCTTTCAAGATCCCTTTTCAGCCCTTAAGATTCTGTGATTCTGTGGTTTTGTGATTCTTATCTTGTAAATAGGTGACTGAAGAAGGCTTTGGCAGGGGGTCTAAAAATCAGGAATGGTTAAAAATAAAAGTGAAACAGGAAATGGCTAGTCATTGTTCCTCTTAAGAGCTAGTAGGTGCACAGCAAAATTATTAGGTAGTAGGTATAAAGCGAACAAATAGGATTGCTCTTTTGATGCAATCCATAATTCATCTGCCAAACTCATTACAGTTGAGTGCTTTCAGCATCAAAATAGAAAAGAGGTAAAAAATGACTATAGAAATTGAAGGAATAGCCACCAAGCACAAGATCAGGGATAAAATTTTTGACCCAGCAAGTCTCCTCGTTACTGATTGTCAGAAACAGGGGATTAGATCAGGTAAATGCATATTATGTACTTATGCATACTTGCACCTGGCTTTCAAGGTGCTTTCCTTAGCTGCTCTCTGGGGAGAGCTCTTGGAGAAAGGAAACTTGGGGAGAAGGATTTGATCACACCCACAGATATCAATTGCTGTGGAGATGCTCAAGATTTACTCTAGTTACTTCTTTATGTGGGAGGGAGTGAGGTAAGTGTGGTTTAGGTGAGTAAGAGGGAGGAGAATTTAGTCCCCATGTCACTACACCACAATTACAGAGAAAGGGTGGTGGTGGTGTGTGTCCAACCCCAGCATTTTACATGAGGAACAAGCACAAACCCAGAGGCTTCTTGCTGCAGGAGAAGAATTACCATGTAATTTGTATTTGTGCGACTAAATAGGAGAATTATTTGTGAAACAAAAATGAACTTAATTTTACCCTAAAAAGAGTAAAATATGGGTTGAAATAGAATCACAGAATGGTAGGGGTTGGAAAGGACCTCTAGAGAACTTGGGGTTGCACTGCCTTGGCCACCATCCCCAGCTGGACACTCATCTGCTGTGCAGCCTTGGACCAGTTGTCCCACCGTGCTGAACTTTGTCTTCCTGAAAGCTCAGCAAACCCCAATTGCTGTGCAGGGCTGGAGGAAGAGGTGGTGACGTCTGCCTGGGCCCAGCTGTGAGGAACCCTTTTTGGAAGGAGTGCATGCCAAACAGCCTGGGTATTGCTGAGCACTGGAAGCTTTCCCCAGCACTGTGACAGGGCTCCTTCTTGAGGATGGAGAGGTAGTGGTGGGGCTCAGTGCCTCAGTGGAGATACAGTCTGTGCCTGCTGGCTGGGGTGAAGTGAGAAAGGCTGCTGTGTGAGTGGGAGGAGGTGAGTCATCCTCCACACCTTCCTGCAGAGGAGAAGACCTTGCTGAGTTGTCTACAGGGAACCAGCACGTGGCAGCTGCCAAGTCTGCTTTGTTTTTCTCTGAAGACCTGGTCATTTCCATATCTGACTAATTCCTCTTTCAGCCTTTGGGTTTAAGCCCTTTACTGGTAGCAAGGCAGGAAGAAGCATTTTTGCTGTGAGAGAAGGCTTACAAAGTTGATCAGAGGACTGAAACATCTTTCTTACAAGGAAAGGCTGAGCTATCTGGGGCTGTTCAGCCTGGGGAAGAGGAGAGTGAGGGGGAACCCCATTAACACTTAGAAATACCTAAAAGGTGGATGTCAAGAGGATGGGATAGCACTTTTTTTTCTGTAATGCCCAGTGATTGGACAAGGGGTAACAGACATAAGCTGGAACACAAAAAGTTTCAATTAAACATAAGGAAAAACTTCTTTCCTGTTCAGGTAAGGGAGGGTGTGGAATCTCCTTCTCTGGAGGTTTTCAAACCTGCCTGGATGTGTTCCTGTGTGACATGATCTAGGTGGACCTGCTTTAGCGGAAGAGTTGGACTGGATGATCTCTAGAGGCCCCTTCTAACCCTGACCATTCTGTGAGAGACTCAGCATTAACTGCTGGGAACATATCACTGTCACCCCAGGGTTCATCCTCTGCCATGGCAGCCCCTTGGCAGGTTTGGGATTTCAGGCATCTGATTTCACAAGACTTCTTTTAAATCCTTTCTGAGCCTTGACACTTCCAATATACATGGCCCACACCCTTTTCCTACCAAGCATCACATGCATCTTGAAATATTTAAGGCTTGGGGGGTTTCCACTGCAGTGTTTTGATGGTGGAGAGCTTGCCTTATTACAGTAGCATTGACTTTTAATCAGCGTCCTGACATTGCTGCTTGACAGGAGGAACTTGAGGAAAAAAAATACGGGAAGAATCAAAGTCAGGAAGTCCAGGAGGTCAGCAAAGTGACTTGTGAGTATATGGGAGACAGAAGACTCCTTCATATTTCAGAAAAAAAAACCCCAGATATTTCTTTCCAAGTCTGATGACTCGCAGATTCCAGAGATGATATCTTGTCTCTAAACCTTCTCTGTGTGAACACAAACCTCCAGCTCAGCCTGATTTGGGGGCCCCTAACTATATCAAAGGCCCTACTCTTCTTGAACTCTCTTCTGGTCCCTTGAATATCTGCTGGGAAATAAAGTTGTTGGAATAGCAGATAGCCTGTGCAACTACCCTGTGCTGTATTTTTAGGGTGTAAAAAAATAGCACCCCATAGGTAGTTGTGCCCTTACATTATGTGCTCTTACACAGGACTGGTCTTTCCAGTCACTTCCAGATTACTGGTAGCCCAGTCCCTAAGCAACTGCACGTTAAACCTGATCACAAAAAGCAATGGAGCAGTCACAGCCCCTGCTGTGTTGATCAAACACTGTAGGTGCTCAGCACCATTGCCACATGACGCCCAGCACAGCCATAACAGCAGTGGCTTCCTCTATGTGCTTGTGGTCAGCAGGAGCCTCTCAGTCCATCATGGTTCCTCGGAGCTTGGGTCTGAGCATAGAGCCTGCCTACAGACATATTTGACATTAGGAGAGGACATGCTAGTGAAGCTGTCTGAGGGAAAGAGGAGACTGGACAGAATTTGGATTTGCCTTAAGAGGCCTTGGAGAAGACAATCTTCTGTACATCCCTAAATTAAAAGCATGGACAAGTAGGGCAAAGTTTCTGCTCTCCACTGCCTGCAAGCATCCCTGCACTTACAGGGAGGACTAATCAGGGAGGAGGAGGAGAAGGAGGAGGAGGGACGCTGTGTTGTCACAACCCCATGATGGTGAGCCCTGATTGTGGCATAGATACTTGCACCTCTGGGAATAGGAAAAGATCAGCCAAAATCTCAAACCTGGTTCAGCAAATCACTAAAAGGTGGTCATCATCCTATTTCATTTTTCTGAGAGAGGTGCCCTAAAGGGACAAGCCTGTGATGACAGGCACCTTACCTGCTTGCCATGGCAGGGAGCATTCTGTACATTACGTACCTTCTGTGCTCTGTCACAAATTCAACCAGTTCCTCTTCTGTGTAAGGCTTATCGGGGATGTGAACTGGCTCATCCATAAACGGTTCATAGAAGTCCACCTCGTTCATCTTCAGACCTAGCTTCTTGGCAACCTGTTGCAGTGCAGATGGTCAGAGGTGAGTGAGCCTGATGTGACTCTTTGCCTACTGAGAGTCTTTCCTGGTGGCAAAGCTGAGGTCAAGGTGCTTGATCTCTCTTTGAGAGTGCACCCTTAGGAGCGGCCAACAAAATATTAATGGATCTTTCCTTGATTAAAAACCCTTCAATTTTCTCTACACTACTGGTCTCAAGCACTGAGGCAGAGCAGGGCCAGAGTCAAGGTCCCACAAACCTAGTGAGGCTGGTTTCTAAAACCAAATCAGCACCTGCTCCTGTGCTGCAGAATGGGCCTTTTGTCTTGCAATGAGGCCAAATCCAAATGTGGACACCAATACCACAAATTACAGGAACCTTGACAATGAGAAGCTGAAGCCAGATTATTAAAATCTGGGAACATCCTCAGCTTCTGGAAAACTGGTGGTGGAGTCTGTGAGCTCCACAGGTCCATGGATGCTTACCCCTTTGTCAAAGGTGGCAAAGAACTTGATGTAAGGCTGGAAGTGTTCAGCAGCTTCTTCAAATGCCCTGTAGTCTGGAAGGGGAAAAGAGGATTGAAGAAAAGATTTCACAGACAGCTGGCCACACTCTGATCAGCACAGAAGACACCAGGAAGAAATGAATATAAATTATTGCAAAATACATCAGATGGCATCACTATGTTTCTTCCACCCTTCCAGGGTTTACAAACAAGGATCATTTCATGCAGAGCAAACAGGACATGCGTTGTGCAGCACCACAGTGCTCAGGAAAACTAGAGATCCCAGTATGTCACAGATAGCTGGGACTGAAATCAACAGCCCTGTGATGCAGGGCCAGGGTTTAAAACTCTAGCCTGGATGGAAAAAGGGTGCTTGCAGCTGCTCTCTTGCACAAGCAGTAGTTCAGCCTGGAAAATACATGGAGTTGCTCCAGTACTGATGTTTGCTGTCATTCACTAAACAGTCACTAAGTGTAATTAAGCTACTGCTGTAGGAGGAGGGGGCAGAAGAGACTTATAGTTTCACTGTTACCAGTACCAGGTCCTCAGCTGGAGTCAGGAAGGATGCTCTTGGCCTGGAGGGAGCTCTTTACAACAGGTATTTTCTTCACAATATTTCTTACCGTACAGTGTCAGGGGCACAGCCCTGCCTGAGCTTCCCTGCAGCTCATTTTGAGTAAGAAAACTGAAGGGAGAGGTGGATGGGCTGTTGCAGTGCATGGTGATACATCGCTCATTTGGGTAAGAATACCTGTCTTTTTGCTAAGGGCAAGCTTTGCAAGTGTGGAGTGCAGGCTGCCAACACTGCCCAGAGAGCATGGGGAGAGCTCGGGGTGGGAAGCAACTTGCTGGGGCTTGCCAAGGAGAGCTTTGGGTGACTATTTCTCTAGAGTTGTGAAAGCTGATTGTTTTGACTGGAACGATCCCTGAGTTTGCACATCTTTGGAGCACAGGACTAGTCTCTTAGTCTTAGGGTTCAGCAAGGAGAAACAGGCCAGTGCCTCTGACTCGCTGCCCTAAGGTGTCCTGCTTGCCATTGCTATATGTTCACCAAGTCAATATTTAATGTGTCGCTCTCGTTCCCTTTGCCTCGCTCCCTCCTTCTTTCTTTGACATTTCAGGCTCACTTGTCATAAGAGGGGAAGCTCTGAACCTTTTAGGTATTCACCCAGTGTAACTGTAACCTCAGCTGATTGTGGTTGAGCAGACTTACTTTACCTCAGGAGCCCTTGGATTATCACCCCTTTCTCTTGCCAGCAGATGCCATACAGAAGGGTCATCGCTGTTTGTGTAGGAACGGGCTCATCCATAGCAAGAGCAGAAACTTGCCTGCAACCCCACCTCATCCTCCAGTAACTTTGGCACTGCCACAGCCCACCATATACCCCTAGCACCCTTAATGCTCATGCAGAAGAACAAATAGGCAGGCTCCAGAGCCCCCAGCCAGGCTCCAAGCCCCACAAGGAACATATTGATCTTACGTTCAGAGTCTTCTCCTTTGAAGTAGCCAATGAGTTTGATTTCCTCATCGATTTGGTCAAAGGCCTGAAGCTCCAGCTTGCTGTTTATGATCTCCACAGGGTCTTCTAGTAGCTGCCATGACAAATGCATTAATAACACAACAATTTGCAGCACCAACCTATGCCTGGCAAGGTGTGTCAGTAGCAGCCTAAGTAGAGAGAAAGAGGTCACCCAATTTCTCTGCTGCTGGAAACACTACTTAGTGCTGTGTTAATGTGAGGAACAAAGACATGCAGGTCACCTTCAGAAGGAGGCCGTTAGTAGGTTCACTGCCTAGGTTGAGGTATCAAGAAGGAAAATGAGTGAGGTCTATTTAACTTGAAGGGATGCTGAGGGACCTACTGTGATGTGAGATAAGGGGTAGCAAGTGCAGCTAGCTTTAGGGAGGCTGAGAAGGCAGCAAAGCAGTTGAAAGGGGCTGGTATAGGGACTGTGAGCTTCTGTGAATGATAGATGTATTTGTTTTCAAGTGTCATTTGCTGGAACAGGTCACTGCAAAGAACTTGCTTCTGGAAAACATCAAAACTAACATGCTAGAGCGTGGCCAAACAATGTTTTGGAGCAGTTGAAGGTCTAGAAATGAATTTTCCTGGATAATCTTCCTATACAAAATAGATTAAACCCATGCTTTGACCCCAGAAATGTCACAGTGTTGAAAAGGAAGTTGGAAGGACCTATCTGCTGCTTTAGACTGTTGTTTCTTTCCGCTTTCTTAACTAGACATTGCTGGTAGAAAGATTTGGTCTGATTATTTTCCCAGCAATGCTGGTGTAAATCAGATGTGGTTTCACTATTAAAAACAAAAATGGAGGCAGGCCACTGTACAGCTTACAGAGCAGTAGAAAACCTCTGGGTTTGTTTTCCTTTGAGATCAGGCTGTTGAGGCACCACAGATATGTTTGTTTTTATTTCCCTGCTTCGCTGGGTATTTTCCCTCCTGAGTGGAAAACACATAAACGGAAATACTTGCTCCCTTTGTTCACAGAATATGATTTTTCAGTGGCACACCACAAAGTAAGGCAAGCAAAACCTCACAAAGCAGCTTAGGCTGCACCCCTTGCCAGTGATGCTCCAGCGTAAGGCCATGCCTCTGCTGTGTCCATGGCATCTGCAGGTCCCTGCTGCCACAGTGACTTGAGCCATGGGAACAAAGTTTCCCATTGCTTCTGGGGCCATGGCAAAGCCCTGCCCTGTCTGTGGCCTTCCTGGGTGGAGGAGATGGTCATTTCTGTTCCTGAAGCCACTTGCATGTGTTTTGGCCACAATACCTGATGCGTGCAGCCACAGACATTGCAATAGGAGATCTAAGCTCCCAGGGAGCTGTTTTTCCTCCCCAGCCGTGCCTCTGCCCACCAGCACTCCTGCACCACAGGTGACAGTTTAGACAACCTGCCATACCGGGAAACAAGCCCTGCTGCTCACCTCCCCTCCCTTATCTCCATTATTGCCCGGCTGCTCACAAAGGGAGCCTCATTTCTAAGGAAAGCCAAGCCTCTGCAAAGTGATTCCACTACAAAGACCATGGTTTTGGGTTGTTTCCTCTCCTAGGAGTAAAATGTAAAGAAAGAGAAGCACAACACATGGATGAGGTTGTCAGCATCTGTTTTGTGTTTTGTCACACAGGTGAGCACATAGTGAGCACCCTGAGAGCACTGAGTCCTAGGGCCTTGATCTTCTCTAACTGACATCAGTGCAGTTTGGTAAGTTCACCTAAGAGGCAGTAGCACACTTCCTTGTTAAGCAGCTGTGTCTAGAAACAGGCAAATAGTTTGCAGCATATACCTTCTTCAATGGACTGAACTCTTTTTAGTTACTCTATGATAATACTATTTCTTGGATATGTTTTTTTAAAAAATAATTGTTCTTTTTTTTGCTTGTTTTAAAGAAAAGATTTTGTGAATGGCAAAGTTGTTTGCATGCTAGCTTGCTAACTAACTGGGTGACTAGCAGATAGCTACGCCGGATTGTTGCCTGCTTCCCATCAAATACTCAGCAAACAGGAAGGAGAGCAGAACGTCTTTAAGATATAAAGAGTTGGTGGCATAAAAAGGTACCAGCTTTCCTGGGAAATCATAGTCAGGCAAGCATTTGGGAGGCTGGCAAGTGTCATCTCTACCAGTGTGAGGCAAACAGGGATGGAATTTCAAACAAAGATAAACCTGTGTTCTTTAGCAAAGCGAGTATTTACAAGATCTTCACTGAGAGGCTTTATCTGTCTCTGAGCTTATCTGTGCTTACATCCAAGAGGAATTCCACCAAGACATCCGTGGCCAGTTCCCCATCAAATTCAATCAACCGCTCCTCCTTAAAGACATAGAGACTTCCCTCTTCAACCAAGCCTGAGGAGACAGGAAATATCATGTGGTCAATATGTCACTAAAAGCATTTTTACTACAGAGTTATCTCGCTCGTTATTCTAGCAACACCTCTTGGGAAAAGGCAATTGCCAATTTGCTGTGTAGGTCCAGTTAGAGACAACTTGAGCCACAACCTGACGTTTCAGGGCATGAGGGACAGAGCTCAGCCAGAGCTTGTGCCAGCTTCTTCTCAAATGTTAAACTTCTCATTCAGATCACAGTTTGTCCTCGGCTGGAAAAATGCTGTACCAGGAACTCTAACTGACATCCCAAATTTTAACAGCCGCTCAATGAACGGAAAATGGATTTTGATGCAGGTTGTGCTCTCTGCCCAGAGAAGGCTGAACTATGTGAACATAAACAGTGACCTGGAAGTCAAAGCGAGCTTCAGACTCTCTGAGGTTTAGCTAACCTTGGCAAAAAGGGTTAGAAACCTGTGGTAGAGAGGCTGTAGATGGCATGCTGGCAGATTTGAATTGTATGTCACTACACTGAGGACTGAGTGGCACAGTGTCTCTTCAAAGGCTGCAAAATTGGTGGCCCTGAGCTTATGCAATGCATGATGGCAGGTTACTATGGGCCAAGTCTGTTTGTAGCTTGTTCTTTCTTGGAGAGGCAGAAGCTCTCACCTTTAGTTTAGATTCCACCAGCACATGCAGCCTCTAATTTAGGAAAGAAAAACCACAGTCCAGTATGCTTAAACAGTCCCTGACTTTAAGCTTAGTGGTGTATTTGTGTGGTGTTGTATTTACATGCCATATTATTTCCATACTGCTTTGTGGGCTAAAACAAGAAGGGACTGCTAGACCCTTCAGATATTTCCAGGGATGGGTAATGCAGCCACCCTTCACCTTTACAGCAAGTTGCCTCTTCTGCTCTGGGGAACAAGTCAGAAGGGTTGGTGCCTGGCTGCCAAATCAGTGCAAGGTTGTGACTCCCCCATTAGTGGCTGGAGGGGTTCACTCTGCCATGTGACTGGTGACTTGTGAAAGCCTATGTGATTTCCCTGTAGGTTTTGGTTTTGTGCCACTGTCAGACTGCATAGGAAGATCATGGAGTTACTCCATAGCACCTATTTACTGTTTCTACTCAGCAAGCTGTGATCTTTTACTCTGTTAATGTGATGGCTTGAATTGGCTTTCTTTGTCACTTGGTTTGGTTATGGTTTGGCACTTTCAGCCAGGAAGGTTTTAGCTGGAAAAGTCTCAGCTCATTCCTCTCATCCTCGCTCCCTTCATGCCCATTTGTCCCCCAGCCCTTGATTCTGCCCACATTGGGATGGTCAGTGTGCAATTGCCACCATCACCCTCCCCATCTGGGTGACAAGGATTTCCTCATTCTCTATAGGCTGTTGAGCATCACTCCCATACTCTCTCCAGGCATCACTCCTATACTCTCTCCAGGCTATTCCAGAGATATCAGACATGGGACTCACCTAACTTTTTGGCAAGTTTGGCGTCTTTCTTGGAGTCCACCATCCCAAAACCGATACTCCTGGGCTCCAGGACCTGAGCCGCCAGCTATGGGAGGAAACAGAGAGCCCAATGTTAGCAATGTTATCACCACAGGGTAGCATCATTCAGGCTTTGGTAACCCTCTAGTTCCTGGATTCCTGTTTCTTCCTAAATAAATGAGTCTAATCCCAGCCACACTCGTGCTTTTTGTCTCATCACACTTCAACCGCTGCCCCTCGTTCCCACCACTTGTGATGAAGCTGCCTCTTGAAGATATCGAGTTCCTGCCTGTTTTGTGAAAATAGATACGTGAGGAAAGGAGAGATGCTCTGTAAGTGCCCGTTGGTGGGAGTGGCCCCGGTTGAGACCCTGTGAATTCCAAACAGGCTCCACAGAGATGCGATGACCTTGGGAAATGAGCCCACTTACTCACCAGATGACTGACTTAGCCCCACCACAAGCATGCCAGAGACCCTACAAGGAGGTAACGGTGCTCTGAGACCACCGAGCAGCTATAAGAGACTCTTCTTCTTCCCTCACTCACTCTGTTAAGCAAACGCTTCTAATGCTGATGGTCTTCTTGCCGTCTACCCTCCCAACCCTGATGGATGGTGGGGGACAAGGGGTTGATTGAGGGCCTCTGGGACAGGAATGTCCCTATTAGGGCACAGTTGCCTGCACTCAGTGGCAGAAGGTTGAGGGGGGAGCAGAAGAAAAGCTGTGACCAGAGAGATGGTGGGATGATTTATGAGGAACACCCTCCTCCAGGACCCATTTTGGCACCCTCCCCCAGCCTGAAAGCCAGTTTGAATGTCACCCAGCAGCTCTGTTTCCGTGGCCAAGCAGCCCCTTGGCTCCCCTGATATAAATAGCCTCTGCCTGCCTCCAGCCACCGTAAGAGCAAGCGAAGATGAAAGGCAAGGTTGGAAAAGCCTCAGAGCAGCCCCCTCACCCCCATGCTGGGACATCATGGGACTAGCCAGCTCCCCATGCTGGCTGCACCTAGCCCTCTCAGGGCTGCCAAGGTGATCAGGGCTCAGGGACCTTGCTTGAGTGAAGAAGAATGACGGAGAACATTATTGTCTTCTCCTTTCCACCAAATAGATATCCCCAGGCCTGTCCCCAAGCCCTCCATAAGGACATATTCAGCAACCACCATAGCATCACTGTAACACTGATACCCCTGTGGCTACCTGGCCTGTTGTCTTTAGGGGGAAATGTCACCATGTGAAGCAAAACAGGGGCTCGTGTTATGCAGGAAACATGCGTTCTCACTGTTCTTTCCTTGCTCTCTGCCAGAGTTTTGAGATAAAGGTGAAGCTGCACATTCAGGCCTTCTGTATACAATGGATATACAGGGAACAGGGCAGAGTGATGGTCCATGTCTGTCCATCCATTGATAAAGCACCTGAGCAGTGGTTTGACCAGTCTGGCATCCCATCTCACAGGATCACAGAATAGTAGGGGTTGGAAGAGATCATCTAGTCCAATCTGCTAATGCAGATTTACCTCTATTAGGTCACACAGGAACACGTCCAGATCTCCTGAGTCAGGCCATGGTTTTCCACACTAGAGCACCTGAGAGAAGCTGGTACCCAGTAATGCAGGGAGAGATGGATACCTCATGTGAACTCCCTAGACATCTGCAAGTGGGCAATGGCGAGAGAAGCTGTTTCTTGTTCCGTTATGGGGATCTGACTTTACTGGACACAGGGATGGAGCCTGTAGGATTGGCAGCTTTTGGGGAGGTTGTCAGCATGTTCACACCTGTTATCAGTTGTGTAGAACAGCAAGAGTCAAGGCTTGAGGCTCTGACAGCACTGTGACCAGAGGTGAAATACAGAAAGGCCAAGGGAAGAAGACTGTTCAGACATGTCCAGTCCAGTCTATACTTGGTCTATCTACTTACAGTTATGTTAGCCACGTGCCAGACAAAGTCAAGGCACTTTAAGTCCAATAGTTCTTGTCTCCTTTGCACAGGAGATGGTTTGCATTTCTTGGGGGTGTTTGAAGAGGCCCAGAAATGTGCAGAAAAGCTGCAATATCTGCTACAGACCAGTGGCTGGCCATGAGTGAGGATGTTTGTGAGAGAGGAGGCATCGATCAAGAGTAATGTAGGTCAGCACGGACGCGAGACAGCTCTTCAGAGGGGTGTGGGTGAAGACCAGACATTCCTCTACCTGTATTTGAACTCTCTAAGGTAGCAAAATACAGAGTATGGCAGAGGCACAGCAGCTTGGCCTGTTGCCCCCTGCTCATTACAGTATCAAGCATTTATATATCCCCTTACAGTATTTTCTGATTCCATAATACTTGTGGGATTTGAATGCAGATAATGTTTCCAGTCTTAACAATCCTCTTGGCTCAGGACCTTGGGACAGAGGCAGCCGTAATGTAAGAACATAGCCCCTTCTCCTCCCCCTCCTTCTCCTCCTGCCTTTAAATTCATATCGCCTGAAGTCTTGGCCAGCAGAGCCCTTGCCTTTGTGTCAGCCTCTATAGTGAATAATTTAGCTTCAACAGCTGCATGGGAAGATGAAGGGGAGAAAATACCCTGGAAAAGCTGGACCCAGTTGGTCCTGCTATCCCTGAAGGTATAGCAGTAACTTTGGGCAAGCAGAGCTGGGTGAGCTTGTGAGCAATGTAATCTCCATACTCTATGCACATTTTGTACCCTTCCTCTCATGTGCATGAAGCTTTTGCAGTGCACACTTTCTAGCCACATGATCACAAGCTATGTGTCCTGTGCAGCCTTGGGAAAAAGGTGTGAGTTTGGGAACACTTCTCTTTTCTCCTACTCCCCACTTTCTTCTTATCTCCCACGAGAAAGGACTGCATGGCCCTCTGGGATGTGTAATAGGTGCCAACCCAAGGCAAAACTTGAATACCACCAAGTAAGCAAGCACCACCTCTACTTGGATGATGTCAAAGGCTACAGGCAACCTGAATAACGAGGATGGAACAAAACAGCTGCCTGCCAGAACATCTCAGCTTCCCACCTGCTATGCCTATCTGAACCTAGGTGTGATGCAGGGACCTCTCAAGAGATTTAAGTCCAATGGAGTCATTCTGAATTCCTAGGTTATAGAGTAGCAGTGGTGTCATCAGTTGCTTGACCACACTCTCATTGCAGCTACAGACAAAACCAATTGTGCCAAATCTTGCACTTGGTTTCAGTTTAGCTGCTAAATGACGGACAAATTCAGCAGAAGGTTACAAATAGGGGTGGGAAGGGTGGGTATCTCAGTATGGTCGGTTTTCATTGTGGAGTGACATTATGGCTTTCTGGCCTGAATTTTCTTCCCAATTGTCTAGCACCTGCCTGGAGCTCCCACAGACACCAGGGTTCATCTTCCCCAGGCACACAGGCTGGGAGGCAGAGCGCTTGGGATATTTGGGACTACATGAGAGTTGTCATGAGTAAACTTCTGTTAAACATTGGGAGCTTTCTGTTTCCCTGCCTGTCAGTGGTGGAAGAATAAAGCTCAAGCAACACAAGGAAGAGAGCAACAGGAAGCAGATGACGAGGGAACGTCCCTCAAGCAATCTACGCTTCTCTGCTGTTTCTTTCCTGCTCTCTTTAAAGCCGGTGTTTCTGTTGATGGTCAGAACCTGGTTGATGTAATGACAATGGCGTTATATCCCAAAATGTTAGGTGTTGATTTTCAGAAACAGCACATAGAGATGGCAAAAGTCTAGGGGTTTTCCCCAGAAGCTTTGAATATTTATGCAGGACTTATGCCTTTACCCTATAGTTGGCTTCTCTGCTATCTGAGCTGGCAGGCAGTTTATAGGAGGCCCAAGGTGTATGCTGTGTGCGATCTCCTGTAAAATCCCTTGCTACATCCCACTAGTAATTTTTGGGTTCTTGCATAATTCAGGCTGCTAAATTAGGAGAACTCAAGGATCGTGGTGATCAAAGACAGCAGCTACCACTACAGAAGCCACCCTGCTGGCAGCTGGGACTGAGGAAGAGCACGTCGGTCCCACCTTCCTGCTCCATCTCATTACCTGAACTGCCCGGAGAAAGGTTGTTTATTGCTGAACCTGCCCTCACAGGGGATTGCTGCTCCTCAGACTAAAAGGCAAGTCCCCAAATATGGAACATCCAAAGGTCACTCTAGCGAAGGTGGCTTTCACAGGTAATGCTCCAAGAACTCTGCCCCAGGGCTTTAATTGCCACGCAGTTGTTCATCCTGGCCAAACATATGATGTGCTCTTTGGCTGCCTCCCTAAAGGTTTCACATAGTCAGGGCTGTATTTTTATCTGTGCAGGGCCATCCCTAATTTTAGCGAGCTGTAAACCAAAGCACAGCCTCACTGGCCGTGAGCTGTCGGAGGCCAACGCTCGTGCCACCAAGCACGGGTGCAGGGGCCACCTGCCACTCCTCCTGGGCCAGTCCCCACTGGCGCTGCATCACAGATATTGTGCCAACTCAGCTAGGCAGCTTGCACGGCTGGGACAACCCATGGCAGGCGTGCGTGCATGTGCTGTCCCGGGCTGCAGGATCTGGGATGGTGCCCGAGGGCCATCCTTCCTAAGTTCTCCTTCGACAAAACCAGAGACCAAGGGTGCAATCTGGGGGCTGTCCTTGACAAATGTGAGGCCTTCGCTGCCTTGTTGTCTTTCTAGCCTCAGAGAGGCTGCTTTGTGACCAAAGGCTGAATGCTGCGGTTGTGGAGTCTCCTTCTCTGGAGGTTTTAAAAACCCAACTGGATGCATTCCTGCATGACCTGATCAACGTGGTCCTGCTTTAGCAGGGGGAATCATCTAGATCTCTAAAGGTCCCTTCCAACCCTACCATTCTGTGATTCCATGCTGCTGTGAAGCCCATGCAGGCCACAAGCTGCCTCCTTTCAGTAGGTGCTGGAGGAGGGAAGCATGCTTGATATTCAGCCACTTCACCTCCACAGATTGTTGCCCACGTCATTCCTACACCTCCAGCTCCCAGGAATAAGATGGATTTCTCAAGTTTCTGACTGAGTAGGTGTGATCCTGTGCCTCTGAAACCCGAGAGAGTCCAGGACGCTGCAAGAGAGAGCTAGGAGCTCCCACTCTGTATCTGCAGGAAAGATCAGCAAGAAGGAGGGCCCTGGGGGAATGAAGGGGTCCTTAAAACAAGAAAGGCCCTTTTACCTAAGGGGTGAGCAGAGAGAAATAAGAACTGAGGAAAGCTTTAAAAATACACATCCCCCTTTGCGCAGGGTTCGAGTTGCCAGCGATCTGCTAGCTGCCTGCAGTCTATCTCCTGCCAGGGCTGGACAAGGTTCCCAGAAAAAAAGACGTATCATGTACAGCAGCTGGCCTGTGCCAGAGCTGAGCCAGAGAGCCATAGGAATGAGCACCATCAGCACTGCTCAGGAGGGAGCAATGCTGGCTGTCCTGGGGCACCAGGGAAGGGAAGAACGGGTGCTTGCTTTGCTTCCCCACATCCCCTGGGAACTGAATTCTTTGCTGTTGCTGCTCGTTCTATTTCCTTGGGCAAAGTTTTGTCTCATGTATGTAGGTAAATCCCAATGTGCAAAGGAGATAAAAAATAGAGCTTGGACCTTGCTAAGTCACTGTTTTCCTAGGCTGTGGGTTCCTTGGACAGGTGCCTGTTATTTAGGGACAGAGGCTGCAAACTGACATCTTTGGTCATCAAACCTAGCACTGTGTCATCCAATCTTTGTAACAAACTGGTCAATGTCCATTTAAAACTTGTTGGGCTGTTCTCTCCGTGACATCTTCCTCCTCTGGTGATTAGGGACTTCCTGGTTTCCAGACTCGGTTTATTCATAGTGCATTTGTCCTCAGGCATTGTGCTTAAATATCTCTTCTCCCTCTTGGGTGTTAAAAGAGAATTATCATTATCTCCTTCCCACTCTTCCCACGAATGAAGCTCAGGCATGAAGCAAGGGCAGTCACGGGCTTTCATTAGTTTGGCTTTAGATGAAGGGCACTGGCTGACCAAGCTTTGAAATAGGGTTTCAGTGGGTGAGCACAAGCGTGGCACATCATACCTGGCCTGCCTGGCAGAGGAACAGCTGCCCCAGCCTGTGGGCACACTCCTGAGAAATCTAAAGGTCTGGAGCAGAGAACATGAAATGGTAACTGACAACACCACTCACATCTACTGAGTAGGAGAGCATGAGGTCAGGCTGGTCCTTTTGAGGCCATCCACTCAGGATGGGGCAAAGGCACCTTGTTATACAAGAGCGAGATCCTGCCTCCCAGGAACCTGCCCAGCAGGAAAGCACTGGGAACCTCGCCGGCACATTTTTGGGGAAGCTGAAAAGTGTGGTAGGATGGCCAAGACCTAAGAAGACGGGCATTCCAATGTTTTTCCTCAGTTGCCTTTTTGAAAAGAGGAGTGACACAGAAGAGGGTCTCTGTGCAGCCTAAGGTCTTGCATGGCACTTGCAGAGGTTGTCTGCAATAGCTGGACAGTGAGAAGAGCTCCTCGCTTCAGGGCCCACAAAGTCTGCAAAGCCTTAGCAGGCTTGGCTTTGCACTGTGTCAGCAAGTGAAGGCAAGCTCACAGGAGGTCTACCATGTCTCCAGGCGACATTTGCGTAAATGTTGTGTCTCTGGATGAAACCAGCTTGATTTTCTCTAGATCCTGGGATTACAGCTGGTCTCTGCTCTGAGAGTACACCTCTCCCCAGCCATACTTTAGCAGCTGAGAAAGGTGCCTTTCAAGGAGCAATATGGCACTGAAAGCAGGCTCTTACGCCAGATGCTGCTCATGCAGCCAGCCCAGACTCACTGCTGGGAACTGACAGAGGGACTTCAAAGAAAGAAACTGGGCGATAACAGAATAAAGCAGCCTTGGGAATTGTTTCTGCCACTGCTGTGAGGAAATACCAAATCACATACTTGCTCCTTGATGTCAATGTGCCTGTCTGTGAAATGGGGAGTGCTCCTTAACTTGCTTTTGTGACTGGTATGTCAGTGAGTGAAATCTTCCCTGGTGCTACTGCTAAAAATCAGTGCTCTGCTGGCTGTTGATGAATTGAGACCTACTTACATTGTGTCAAAGGGCAAAGTAATCAATAAACACTTTTTCCTTTTCTCTCCCTTCCTTCCTTCTTCCTGCATTAACTTATCTGTGCTGGATGCCACTGTTTCAGTAGCCATGGAAACCAAAACACTTCTTTTATTACAGGCATGTACAAGGCACTTGCACTGTGGACTCCTGTACATGCCTATCCAGCCAGGTGTGCCTTGTCTCTCACCCTGAGGACTTGTTCTGTAGGGACACAGAGACCTGACAGTTTTTGTGATGCTCAGTGAACGTCTTGTATAACGTGTTTAGCCAGCCTAGGAAATTGTGTTGAGGCACTGCCTCATGAACATGCCCATTTGCAAAGAAAAAGACTGAAATCTGAGTCTATGAAAGAAACAGAACGGTGCTTAAAGAAAGGGCTTGGGTTTAGATTTAGATTTAGATTTAGAATTATACTCTACCTAGAGATGAGGATAGGCTAGAATCTTGTGTCCTGTTTCCCGTGAATTTCAGAGACAAACTACATGGACCTAAACTTGTAAACATTTCTGTGTTGCATTGGAAGCAGACAATGACTTTTTGCTGTATATTATGTGGCTCTCAGCTGTCATGAGAACACCTGCTCTCAGGAGATTCCAAGACCAGGTGAGTGGAACTACCCCAAAACCATCTGATCTTGCACCATTGTTTCCATCCTGTCCTGGAAGCTTGCAGTAGTTCTAATAGTTGAAAAGAAATCCTTGCTATCAAGTGAACTAGGAGGTAGGCGGGATGTAGACGTTACATCCAGTTTAATCTCCACCTATTACTGTATTCGAAATCTGCTTTTCCCTCTCATGCACAGGTAGCTCTGTGGTTGGATACTAGAAGGATCTCATGTGATGTAATCACACGGATTTACGCTCGCAAGTTCATAGAAGAATTTTTCCCTTGTGTTGCAGAATTGGCCAGATATGTTAAAGGAGCTTCACTTTGTTCTGCCATTTAGTCCTGGAGGCTGGGCTGGCTGATCCTCAACCTCATCTGGAAAGGGAAGTACCACATCCCTCTTCTCTTACCTCTAAACAGACTGGCTTGTTCTAGGGCAACTCTCCATGACTTTTGAGCCCAGGAGCACTGTTGCATTGAAGGCTTTAAAATAACTGGGCTTGCAGACCCTCCTCGTTTTTAAAGGACATACGCTGAGACAAGAAGGGAACAATGACAGGGGAGCCAGGACTGAGCAAGATTTCAGCAGAGAGTAATAGAGTGCATTGCAGGCATCCTGCTATGGTGGTGACACAACCTGGAGAGAGCTTCTCAATTGCAAAAGGAAAGCCCCTAACCCCACTGCCATTATTCTTTATTCTTTCCATATGACTCCTAGAGACAGAGACTGGTCCACTGCAAAATGAAATTATCCCAATGTTTAGGAGATTCAGATATAAGAGGGAAGGAGAAGGTCTGGGAAGTGGTGGTATGAGGCAGGACAAAATGTAGTAGGAGAGGTTACAGAGAACAAGAAAAACAGAACAGGTATTATTTGCTTTCGCTTGACTGCACTGGTATTTTCCTCTTTTGCTCCTTCTTTGTTAAAGCTGAGACCTTTTAGGACAAGTAGCTTTTTTCCTTACTTGTCTGCTAAATAATTATTGTGCAGCCTTGTGACTGGCTGTTTCATCTGCTTCTTCACTGTTCTCACCTCATGGGACATGCACGGCTCTTGCAAAGATCATTAGCTTTGGGACTGCCTGGTTGCCCTGTATGGAGACTTTTCCCCATTCAAACTGCAGCTGCTTTTCAGTAGCCAGTGGGGCAGAGTGAAGTCACAGCAAAAAGGAAAGCAAAGAAGAATTCTTTAACCTGAGCTCTGAAGCAGTACGTGTTCATCCTGTCTGTTCCCTGGCTTGTGTTATAACAATCCTTCCCCAACCGTTTTCCACCTTATCCAGAGAGCAGTAGGCAGTTGCATCTCCAGTCATTGCTTTGACTATTTTCCTCATAGACTAACCCAACAGCTCCCAGCTTTCCCACCCCAACCTGAAGAGCTGGCATGACCATCCTTGGAGCTGTCGTTGTGAATAGGGGATGGTCCAAAGAAACTGCCAGTTGCTCCCAGAGGCGCTCAGTTGCCCCCAGACCTTGCCCTCACCAGGCAGTACTCAGCACTGTAGGTGGCAGGAGCTCTCAGGGCTGATTCAGGATGATCTTCACCTTCATTAACTTTCTAAACTGGAAAGAGACCTTGGGCTGTGTGGCAGTCTAGTCATCATTGACAGCACACCTGGGTGCAGGGAGCTAAAGACCCCATGTACTGTTCTATGGTACTATCAGCTTAATGATGGGATAGCTAGTGTGCTTTAACAGTGTCAGTCAGTCCTGCATGCTGGGCTTTTGTTCTGGGAATGAAATTTTCCTTATCATATCACTTTCTCCTCAGTCTACTGCCTGTAGTTACAGCTTGGTAAAGTCCTTAATTACGTGCTTATCTCACTCATGTGCTATCAGGCTTTCAGCTTGATTTCCTAAGGATTTGAGACCCATGTGTTTCTCTTCTCTATCCCCCAGGTCTGTCTGTCAGCTGCCTCCTCTAATATTTTTTTTTCTAGCTATTTACCCTTTTCACCCAAATTTTCCAGAGATGGACATCTCAGCATAATAAAGTTATTGCACATTTTTTGACGAGCAAGGACTTTGGAAGGGAGGAGATTGAACACTCTGAAAGAAGGAACTCTCATTACATGAGCTCAAACAGAGGACTCGGGTAAGAGAGAGCCTCATGGGCTCCTCACTCATGGGGAGAAGCTCCGGTCAGAACTTGTTACTGATCATGAGCTATATATTTCAAGGAAACCATGCTCATGGTCAAAGGATAATATATGTCTAGATTGGAGGAGTGCTTGCCTGCACCCATCTCACCCTTCTTGAGTGGTTTGTACCTGTGATTTTTTTCCCCATGTGCTGAAGCCTAAACTGGTGGCTGTATCTGGAGTCAAGAAGGAACCGGTCAGCCCTGCTGGGACTTTTGTTTGCTTCAGCAACACACCATGCCATCTACTGCCCAAAGCTCATCTGGGAGTTTCTCCCAGCAAATTTACAGGAACACAGGCATTGAATCTCTTGTTCTTTTTAATTTTTGATGTCTAAGATATTTCTTCAGGCGTTTGGTCTTTGCAATTATAAATTTCTTATAAGGTACATGTGGCAGAAACAGAAGTGTAGGCTGTTTGCCTTTTTTCTGGACAACATCCACTAAGTCCATTCCCTCCCATGTGCAGGCACACTCGTGTTCAGCAGGACATAACAACCCTTAACAATCCAACTCAAATCTTTGCTTAATTCCACACTTGCCTTTGTTTTGGATGAATTATTCCTAGTGATGGAGATCAGTGCCATTTCATGGATGGGAGCCTAAGGACATGATGTTTCCTAGGCTATGGAAGCTCTTGTTGTAAGTCAGTAGGTGAATTCTCAGTACATTAAGATGGAAAAGCATGAGGTGCTCTAGAAAGGCATCTTATCATAGGCAGCACCCTATGCCAGGAGCCCCTCTAGCTGGCTGGCAGGGAACATCAAGGGATGGAGTGTTTGCTTCTTAGATACCTCATTTCAGGCATGAAGGACCTTCAGCACTCAGAGCCCTGAACCCTTGACTGAAATTAGATACATAAAGACTCCTGGAGTGAACTTTTCTCAGGTTTGGCTGGAAGGAGAGGCCCTGTCACTTCTGTGCCTACTCAGTAGCTCACTACTCTGCCTACCTGCTCAAATTACAGGAGAACTGAGTTCAGCTGCTGACTGCCTCCAGGGAGTCCAATCCCAGGCACTTCCACCTCAGCCATGGAGTCACTGTGGATGTTCCTTTCCCTCTCCCTATCCTAATGAAATCCTAATGAAATGAGAAGTCCCACAGCTCTGATGAGCTCTGATGGAGGAGACAGAGTGACCCTCCTCATGGCACAGAACATTTAGTTTGAAGTGAAGGAGGTCAATGCTGTCATAAGAGGGAGCAAATTACAACCTGGCTTGCCCATTCCTTTCACAAGTGCTCACTTAGTTGAGTTGGCACAGAAATTGGGAGCCCTAGCACCTCGCTGGGCTGTGTCCTCTGCAGGATAAGACACATAATCTTCTCTGTTGCCTTCTGAGACCCTCTCCCCACCTGATTCTCTCGGGTGACAGAGGCAAAGGAATGTTCATTCTGCAGATTGTGCTCAGGCTTGTGTCAGATTGCTGCTGCTGCTGCAGTTCCCAGTCCAGTGGTGGGGGGGGACTGTGAAACTGTGAGACAGGCACTGAACCTGCAGTGCTTGGGAAACTTTGAGGTCAATGCCACAAAGGCTGGTTGCTGTAGGGCACGGTTAGCTGGCACTTGAACACGGATGGACCAAAGCACTAAATTATGTAAGGTCTGCTGCAAATCTAATCCTCAATTTCTTGCCCAAGGTCACATAAAGAAGTCTATGGCAGAGAGGCAATTGGAAACCAAATCACCAGAGTACTAAGCTAACGTATTCACTGCTGAATCAAACCCAGCAAAATCAAAGCTTTAAGCCAGATGGTATTGTAGCAATCACACCCTCGATACGGCCGATTGTTAACACAGGCAGAGGTGTCACGGGGACTAAAACTGACTGCACACAGCAGATACCTGCTTCGGTCAGATTTCTATAAATACGTATTTAGCGACTGCTTGCCGTCTCTCGAGCATGAAATAGCTGTCCTATGAAATAACAACAACATTATACTACCAACCATAAACATTTTCCACTGGAATTACAGCCTGTTTCTCTCTGTTACCTTATCAAATGTTATTTTATTGCTCACCCGTAGCAAGTAACAGTTTCCTGACACGTGAGTAAAATCTGGTTAGCGTTTGAATCTTTCTTGTTGTCAAGCTTGCTGAGGAGGTCAGTAAACTTTGAACTCGACATGAGGCTTTTCCAGGTCCTAGCCCTCAGCAAGTGTATTTTCTAATTCACACTCGCTGTACTTCTAGGAGCGCAATGCATTTTCCCTCTGAATCTGATAAATAAAGCTCGTGTGTTTCTTCTGCAATTCTCACCCTCTTTCCAAATGTGTCTTTTAGTTGAGAGGGACTATTTCCAAGCCTCCAGTAGGAAACAAGCATATCACAATTCAGGCTTGCAGCTGTATGATTCCTTAGATTACAGCTACACTCCAAGAAAGAATACTATGAATCCACTTTGCAATTTTTACCGTGATTTATTTTACTGAGGATGAATTCATCATTCTTTCATCAAAGAAATAACAAGACTGTTTTTCCAGCACAGAAGTTGCATTACAATGGTTGCATTAACAAAGGGCTACAGACTGATTCCAAACAGGCAAACAAGAATCAGAAAAACAAAAAGGGATTTAATGCTGCAGCAACGGGGAGCTTTTGACATGGGTACCTAGGACACCCGTTTGCAGTAGTTTGGTAAGGTTTCTTGGCTGATTATTCCCAGATGGACAGAAAATGGTACTGAATCCAGAGTACAAGGGAGATGCTGGCTTGCACAGAATGGGAAAGGATCTAAAGATTTCAAGCTACAGAATCAGGTCTGTGCTGACATTTGGGAAATCTCAGCTGAGCTGAGTTTGTGTTGCTGAGGTTTGCAAGGTTACTCACTGTTGCCTGGGTTTCTTATGCACAAGAAAGGCTATTGCCCTGCAAACAACTCAAAAGAGCACAAGAGAAGTTTATTTCCTGGGCTTCAAAGAACTCAAGGACTAACCCAAATCCAGTGAAACACACACAAACTTTCGGGTGCTCTTCCCTCTCGCCCCACACAAGGCCCATTGACTGTCCTGTCCCATGGCTCCTCTCCACAGCTGCAAACTATGCTGTGGTATTGACCCTGGCCGGGACATGCAGCAGTGCTTACCTCCAGGACCATCTCTGTCATCTGGAACTGCTTCTGAGAGACCTTGTCAGAGCTCACGGGCTCATGGAAGAGGAGGCAGAGCATGTCATACTTCTTCAGGGCCTGCTTGTAGTTCTTCTCATTCAAGTCAATCACTCGGTCTTTCCCATCGTACGTGGGGAAATTCAGTCCCTCTTCTGCTTTGCAGCAGAAAAGCAGGTAAAAACCTGCCAGGATCCAGCACGTTGCCTTCATAGGGGAGCCCTTGGAGTGCAGCAGAAGGCAGGTAAATGTCCGTCTCCTTAATTTGGGAAGAGGGGAGACCAAAGGCTCCAGGTGAAGTTCAAGCCTAGTCGCTCTTTCTACTCCCTTCCTAGCAATCAGCCGAAACGCTGCAAGCCTGGTGGGGAGCAGCAAACTTTGCTGTCCTGGGCTCACAACAAAGAGACAGACAGGAGAAGCTGTCAGGCCAAGCCCCAGATACCTTACATAGCTGTGTCCAGCTCCCGTGTCATTAGGAACTCCATTTTTAGGAAGCAGTTGTTTCAGGCTAAAAATAAACCCTGCAATGAATAAAAAGGACAGATATGACACTATTGAGGGACTAGCTGGCACTCTGCATCATTTGAGAGAGAGGGAGTGAGCGAGAGGGAGGGAGTGGAAGATGTCGATGCTGGGAATATGCACGCAGGGTTTGTGAGGGACAGATTTCACTTGTGCGGAGAACCAAGGCACAGCCTGTCCTACTAGGGCTTAACAAAAATAGAAGGCATTTACTGCGTTTTTTAATAAGGGTATCTCTCTGTAACCCCTCGGGCATCACAGTGATTAAACTTTGGATATCATATCTCAGGTTAAGCAGTTTTAAAGCCTCATCTGCACTGCTAGAGGAAAAGTCCCGTTTCCTTAGCAGCAAAGGAGGTGAGTGCTCAAGGGACCCCCTCCTCCTCCTCCTCCTCCTGCCTGGGGCATTGGCTGGAGCTGATGGCTGACATTCAAGCTCTTCTCTGAAGCACTTTCTCTGCTTGTGGGGTGCCAGGAGAATTCCTAGCCCTTGAACCTGTAACTCCAAAGCAGAGGTCAGCTTATGTTGCAACGTCTCATGCCCATGGCAGTTACTGAGCCCCACACATTGCCTGCTAGTGGCTGAAACCTTATCAGACTATGGGGGATGAAGGGCAAAAGGCATGTGCCCAGGCTGGTGTCTCTGGGGCAGGAGGAAGGATTCTCCTCAAGACAACAGATAGATGCAACCACTACTGCTGGCTTCTCAGCACATGAGAGCTGCTTGGTGGCCCTGAGGGGCTTTTTCACACAACCCTGTTGCATTTCCCAGCAAGTTGTCCTGCATATTCCCTCCTCTTCGTTTCCGTAGGATGGTAACCATTTCTCCCTTTGCTGGGAGCTCAGCACCAGCTGCTGTTTTGCTGAATTGCCTGCACCACACTGCTGGGGAAAAAGGGTTCGGTGGCACAGTTTTTCACCCCTTCCCCTCCTCTGACCGGAATGTCACCGCTGCCCCATGACTGGCAGCGACAGGCAGGTGGCCATAGGCCAGCTGGCCTCAGGCCAGCACAGCGGCTGACGTGGATCTGCTGGAGAAGGCACCCTGAGGGGCTAGCAGAGACAAACTTGGGGCACAGGTCTCCTCCTCCTGCCAAAGGGATGTGCAGACATGTGGCCTTGTCATGCCTCCTCCCTGCATGTTACTCCATCACAGCCTTGCTGCATCTACACCAGGGTAAAGATGATGTCCCATCTTGGTGTGTGCAACTCTGTCTCCAGCTAGCTGTTCCACATTGTGTGGTGGGGATATTTCAATGTTTGGGGCAAAAGACGACCATTACTTATCAATTACATCCATCTCCTGGGTGACTTAGGAGCACATGTTCCCCCTCAGCTTTACTTCCAACCTGAACAGCCCACAACGTGTTGACTGAAACTCTGGGAAACGGTTTCCAAGTCTGTCTTACTTCCAAAGCCTCCTCTTAGTTTCTGGCCATGCCTTTTCAAAAGCTCTACATTTATGTGCAACCTCAAGTCCTAATGATGAAGCCTGAGGAATCTAGGTAGAAGCCAGAGCTAGACAGCCTCAGAAATTCACTCCCTACTGAGGACGACTTCAGAGCTGGTCATTTCCATGGCAAGCTGCAAGGAACCTGGACACCTCTGTCTACTTTTTGTGGGAGATACAAGGCTTATGTCACAGTGGGCAGCAACAGCTGACTAAGCTTTTGCTGAATGTTTAGGCTGTTAAATGCACAGCCAAGCTTGTGGGATAAGCAGGGGCACACCAGGCTGGTCAGTTGTCTTTGAAAGACTTCACGGATATGTGGTGCAGGAGCAGGCTTCTGCTGGCATCATAGTATGTTTTAAAGCAGGCACACATCAGACAGGGCTGTAAAAATGAAATGCTCACATTTACTTTAAAATTGGCTTCCAAGGCTCCTGCCCTCCTTTTATTCTTGCAGGTCCTCAGCAACTGCTCTACTTATTGCTCAAGCTATTTTTGAGGCGCTTCCTCTCTAGTCTGAATAACTTTCAATCTGCCTAAAAATAAGTGCAATCCAATTTTCTTTTTCTCCTCTTTTTTGCCATCAAAAAAAACCCAACCCAATAAAAAGGCTTTCTAGTGACTTTTTTTTTTTTATGTTAGCCCACAACCCATCTATTCTACCTGTCCACGGCATAAGTAATAAAGATCTGTGACTGCTGGGCTTCACTTCCACTCCAAAGGGAATTCCTCTGGCAGACCAACACTGGATGTCATCATCACTGGAGAGTCCATCCCTTTGTCTCTTCACTCAAATCCTCAGTGGAACTGTTTGTGCTACATCCAATGGAGATAGTTTCTGTGACCTTTTAGGTCCAGCTGCATCTACTTGAAACTCTAGATACCTTGTTCACTGTGAGAAGTGGCTTAAATGTCTGTTTTCTTCCCAGGAGGCAGAATTGGTTTGACTGAACCTCTGGAGGCAGACAAGATGAATTCCTCAAAATCTGAACATTCCTCAATCATCTGAACTTACTAATTCTGATGAACTTTAGTCAAAGCAAACATTTTCCTTGCAACCCTGCCAATACAGATCTGAAATCCTGAATTTACCTGTTTTGAGATGTTCAGAACAGCAGTTGAATACCTGAGTCTGAGCAGAGCTGCTTTTGTTCCCAGGAGGCTGCAGGATGCCAGTAGCAGAGCTGGGACTGAAGCAGACTCTCCAACACCCTGAAAAAAAGCCCTAAGTGAGGTGTCTCTTTCCTTGTTATCTCTCTGGGTCCCAAGAGCAGCACATTGAAAAGTGCTCATTCTGGCCCCAGGAGAAAAATCTTCTTGAGAGTTCAAAGCTATCCATCCATGCTCAGACAATGTTTTAGATTGGGAATTTTGGGGCAGACGAGCAAAACGAGACTGTGTGGACTTCATGGATTTGGGGAACCTGAATTTTGTTGAAGGGCCATTTATTCAGGATACTGGCATAAGATTTGTCTGTCAAATTCTCTCCTGTAGAGTCTCCACAGGAGGGGAAGATGAGGGGGATAAAGAGCTTCTTTGTGAATTCTTGGATTTTGCATTCACAGGTTCACTACAAATTGTTCTATCTTGTTGCATAGCCCAAGATCTTTCTGAGGCCATTTAGATGCCCATGGTTGCAACACAGCTGTTTCTGTGGCCAGTGGGAAGGGAATGATATGGTCAGTGCTGTGTCCTTGGGCACTTGCCTTTCAACTCATTCCCTGGCAAAGCTGGAATCTGTTAGTCTCCGATGTAAGCTGACTGCAAAGCTCAGCCTCCCAACTGACTCCTAAACCATCTTTTAGTCCTGCCTTTAGAAATCAGTATAATGCTCTTCCCTGGAACACCATTCTATCATCTACCTGAAAGCTCTCTGAGGAATGAACAAATAGGGCTCCATGCCCATCCACTTGGGCAGGTTGCCCATGTCATTCAAATAACCTTCAGAACTGGCCCCAAAACTTCATGCAAATAAAGAGATTATTAAAAAAGAAGCCTAATGGGGCTTTATCCACTATTCCAGGCTCCTCGGGGTATATTCACTGAGCAAAATCCTGGCTCCAGAGAATTAGGTTGCAAAACCAACCCTGACATGCCTTGAAGTAGGATTTTACTTTGTTTCCTTGAATTTTGTAAAGATAGGTAACCAGCGACAGTCATACGTTGGAAGTGCTCAAAACAGAACAATCTTGGCCCTTCACTTTGAGCTTGCAGAAATGCTGGATGGAGACATAGGATAAATAAGAATCTCCTTCTTGTTCTTTTTTCCCCCCTACTAGTACTTGCTGCTTGTCTCTCCTGGCTGCTGCAGCTACACTCCATGCCGCCATTCTCACCTTCATTGTCCTTTCTAGCTCCCATGCTAAAGGAGGTCCCCAGCTACCACTGATCTAAATGCTTCGGTGAGCCTTTTTTTCCAGGGCTTCAGGATTTAAGGTTCTGCTTTAGCTAATCTCTTTTCAAGCTTCTAAGACCTTGTATGTTTTGCAAGATAGGAGTATTGAGAAAATATGCCTTTTGCCAACAGCTAGCCAAGCAAGGTCACAGCTCGTAATAACTTTGAGCATGCTGCTGTCATTAAGCTGAGAGCCTCAGAAATGCACTGAGCCTGTCTAAGGAGACCAAGAGGATCACTGTCATCTGAAGGAAAACTCTGAAACGCGAGAAAACCTACTTCTCTCTTCCTTCCCTTCAGCCCTGAAAGCTGACAAGTCCTTCATGGCGCTTTATGTTGCTTGTACTACAATTCAGTCATGTCAGTGATGGCAAGTACAAGGCAAGGAAATGGTATAATTTGTACTCCCTCCATTTTTTCCCTTTTAGGCTGCCAGACTTCATGATGCTTTGTACATTTTATGTGAGATGTTCAGAGCCCTGCCACATAATAAGAAGATGCTATAAACCCTCCTGTTTCCTGACACATGGACATTGTTTTTGATGAGGAAAATAAAACACAGCACAGGCAAAAGCACTTGTATGAAAGTATACAGAAGTTGTAAAGGGAAAGTGAACGAGGTGATCTAGGAGTCCTGACTCACCCTGAGCCATGTGGGGTCTTGGATATTTCAAAAAAGTCTTGTCTCTTTTAGCTATAGTGTCCCCACAAGCAAAGTTTCTCTGTGCTACCTTATGGGGACCGTTGCACCTCTGTCTTTGGGAGCTAGTCTGGTGTTTGTGTTTTCTACAGGTCAGAAAGTACTTTAAAAGGTCAAAACTTGGACAATCTCAGGAGGACTGGGAGAGTTACCGTCTATCTGGTTTGTAAACCCTAAACAGCAAGAAAGGATTTAACTCAGACATTGCTTGAGGTCAAGTGGAAATGGCATGGATGGAAATAGCTGGGAAGGAGAGCAATAAAGTGAAAACAAAAAGCATAAGGAGAAATGCTGGAAGCAGGTGAGGCTGCTTCTTCATGCAAAGGACATCTGAAGAGAATCTGCTACAGCATCTGAGACATCCATCAGGTGGACTGCAAACGGCCACAAAGAGCTTGCAGCTGCACACAAAGCCGGGTACAGCTTCCCACACACAACTCACCCTGAAAAGGGTGGAGGGGGTCCCTGAGGGGACTCCTGCAGGTAGCACTGGGATAGGAGGATTTTCTACCTTGTTTCTGTTGCTTATGTAGGAGCCAGTAAACCTC
Source organism: Urocolius indicus (assembly GCA_013401255.1). Taxonomy (NCBI): domain Eukaryota; kingdom Metazoa; phylum Chordata; class Aves; order Coliiformes; family Coliidae; genus Urocolius; species Urocolius indicus. The sequence continues at coordinate 7,558 of WBNH01008056.1, read as the reverse complement.
TAATACACCCAGACAGTTTCAAGCAAAGGAGAACTTTAAAATGGCATTGTACGAATCGCAGCTAGGGCAACAGCTTTGCATCTGGCTGTACCTGCATTGTGTTAAATCTGTTAGAAGAAGCCTGAATCCTACTCAGGAGAGGGCAGAGAGACGGTAAAAAAATATCCAGACCCTGAGCTGAAATTCTTCTAAGATAAATGATTTCATAGGTTGCAGGCCCCAAGTTGGTAAGCAGGCACAGCTACACTTAGGTGTACCGTTGCTCCTTGTCTACAAAAACTCCTCTTTCCTGGGATGCACTAACTGGCACCCTACATAGAGAAGCCAGACACAGATTTATTCACTGAGGCTCTAATGGGAACCCATGGCCAGTTTGCAGGATGTTGCTTCTGCTAGGCCAGGCACAGGGCATCTCTGTTTGGGTCTGACAGGCAATGCTTTCTCAGGTCAGCAGGAAGGTAGCCTTGTTGGAGCAAATAACTAGCATCTGGAAGAAACATTTGAGCTACTATCTGTTCTTCTGTCTCTACCTAACCTGAGAACAGAGACATTTGACAGCCACAGTTAGTGAAATCTTTGCCTTGCCAGTAATCACAATGAGTAAGGGTCCCACAGATGTGACCCAGAGCTCTGTGGAACACACACCCAAAGCAGCCCAAGTGGACACCTGGTCATTCTGCTGCCTGCAGCGGGCTCCATCACCTTCTCTTCTGCAGGACCTGGCAGCAAAGAGGGGTCTGATATGCATTTGGTATTTGGGCTTTCAACGTTGAGGTCTTTTTATGTACAAACTCCTAAAATCATTCTGGTGTTGGTGTGGATCCCTGCATAGCAATTTTACACCAATTGAGGAGGTCCTTTTATTTTCCCCAGATATTTCTAACACACCCTACTTCAGTGCAACACGCTGAAATCTCTGCCCCAGGACAAATCCCATGACATGTCATTGCCAATCAGTCGTTTTTTACATCACCTTCCTGTGATATGATGTCCTAAACTACAAGATAAAGCAGCTACCCCTGTGCCAGAGGCATCATTTACCCCCTGGGGGAAACAGGTAGATGGGTGCTTCAGGAGGGACAGGAGGTAGGTAGGAGACGGACATTAGTTTTTCACTGACATGGGCCTCCCATGAGGCTTTGGAAAAATCCTTCCATGTCTCAGTTCTCCATCCAGACCATGACAGAGGGTTCTGGGAATGGTATGATGTTGCAAGGTGCTTAGACGCTAATTGTGGATCAGTGCTTTAGGTAGGCAGGGAGCCCGGGCCAGATGTGGGCTCCCGAAGGTTTTGACATGCTGGAGAGATGGAGAAGGGGATGCAACTTCCACTGCCCGCAATTTCAGGAGAGCTGGTTCAGATACCAGGCCAGGCTTGTTCCTATGAGAGATGCTGAAAGCTGAGCTCTGGAAAATCCCTGTGAAAACCCTGGGATCCACAGCCAAGCCCTCAGCCAGTGTGAAAATGTAGCCTCAAGCTGGTCCTCTAGGACCTGGGGTGTGAAAGGCTGCAAGGCTGAGCTCTGGCCCAGGGACTTCAGCAACTACTAATAATATAGTAATAATATCATTACTACTAATAAAGCAAAAGAAACAAACTACATTGTCTGACATGGCATATTCCCTTCTGGAAACCCTTAAGGCACATACAGTCTGGCCATTTCCATCAGTCCTCTGCCTTTTTCTTGGAGCAGGTGGGATCACTGGCCTCTGCCTAGCTTTGGCTCTGATCGGTATGTCCAAGCACGTGTGTCTGTCTCTGCCTGCATGCACCCATGCACACATTAACCAACAGTGCTGCTTCTACCCAGCCCTCCAGGACTGGGGTCTAAAATGAGGATCCTGCACCAGACAGGGTTCAGGTGGCCGGGTCTGAGGTGCCATTCGTACCTCAGGGTTTCTCCCAGCCATGACAGCATCAGTGTATTTAATAACACGGTGATGATTGGAGGGATGTTTAATTTAGCGGCGTGGCGCCGGCTGCTGCTGACAGAGCTGTGCCCAGAGGATTTACACCTGTTGCATTGGAGTGGCAGCTCAGCTCTCTTTCCTTCTTGTCCTCCTGTGCTGCCCCTCAAAACCTTCCCCCTCCCCTGCCCGGACTGTGTTGCCTGCTGGGGCAGGCCTGGGAAGCGCTAGGCTGAGCTCACTGTGCCACCAGGAACCTCATTCCTTTTGGATGATGAGCTGGATAAGCTTAGCGTGCTCCTCAATTTTGTAAGAGGACAGAAAGGATTTACTGCTCTTGAATTTCTACTCCATTTTGACCTCCTCATTCTCTAAATGGACTTTGTACAGTCTGTGACAGCCCTGAACGTCTCTAAAGTCTGTTGGCACTTGCACTTCTAGGGTGAATAGCTTTCCAGGCAGTACTGATGTCTTACAGGCAGTCCTTTATGCATGGTCTGGGGATACTTTTAGCTTTGGGTTTGTTTTTTTTTAAAACATCAGGCAATTTTTAAACTGAAATTCTTCGATGGGAATAAGCCTTACTGGAAGCAAACCCACCAAGGATACTGGTATGTACCTGGGGTACAGCTACACAGCGTTCCCAAGAATTCAGAAGTAGTGACTCAGGTGTCCCCTTCCCTCAGATCATGATGTCAGTCTAGGAACCAGGAGATCTGAGAAGTGTCTTGGTTGTGATATTTTTCACTGGCACGGCAGCTTCTGGGCGTCTCTGCTCAAGCTTCTACCTGCAGCCGCAAAAGTGGGAAAAACTGCTCTATAAAAGCTTCTCCGTTTGAAAACAGAAGCTGAAATGCCAGAGTAACAGCATGAAACCTGGTGTCAAGAGCCACAGAAGGACATGACAATCACAAACTACGTGATGGCATGGAGGAAGCTAGGAAAAAGATGGGAGATCTTGCCCTGGTCCTTAGAGATGGCTGAAAACTGCTGCTGCAGCTGATAGTAGGAAGAAGCATGTCTCTGCTTTACTGAAAATGAGCTGCCATCCACAAATCAGAGTGGCCAGCGACTTTTTGGCCAGAGGAAACATTTCACAGCTCTATTTGAATTTTTTTGCACCTCTCATTAGAAACTGTCACCCATGCTTGAAGAGACACTGGCTTGAGCTGCTGAAGTCTCCTCATCCTGTGACAGAGCATTTCTGAGCATCACAAGGCGGGAGCTCCTGCATAGCTCCTACCTGTCCTGTTGTCCGTACCTGCTGTGGCAGGCTGGGAAATGGAGACTGAGACTCCACCTGGTGAGGACGAATGCTCAGAGGAGCCCTGATAAAAGGAAGAGACCCCAGCAGCAGCCTCCTGCATAAGCTCTGTCCTAGAATATGACAGTAACAACAAAAAAGCCCAACACACCCAAAACCATGCAGCCAGTACTTTCCTGAAGAAAAAGCAGTAGCTGTGTCTCTCCAAGCCTGGGGCTAGGATGGTGTCGTGCCAGAGCATAGCTTTGCTTTTCTTTCTAACCTGAGATTTCTAGCTAAACACAACCTGGCAGCACCTTCGAGCTTCAGCCTGGGCTGTGTCTTCCATTAAAGGGTTGCTGCTGGGCTTGCTTGTATTTATAACACTTGCCTCTGCTGCAGCATGCCAGCTTGCAGAGGTCAGCTCTTCCCTGGATGTGGGGAGTCATTCCACAGGGTACGCTTCTGTTTCCATCTCCACGTGCCAAGAGGCCTCCCATCCACCAGCAGATGGGACCTGGGGTGGCCAGGTGGAGAGAACAGCAGAATGGTCCAGGGGAAAAGGGAATATGACAAAGAGGGTGGGCAGGGGATATAGTGCCTGGTTTCTAGTGAAGAACAACTCTGGGAGGTGTGTGGCTTGATTTAGTGGTGCAGGGAAAATGTGAGCCACTACATCCTCATGGGAGGCAGGATGTCTCCATGCAGGTGTAGAGTTTTCTTCTTCATGTATAATTTTAATTGGCACTGCAGGTAAGGAGTATCTCAAAACCAGGGCATGGCTCCTGCACTGGATACAGCATGGACCCTTTTCCTCTGAGTCTGTCAAAGATTACTTTGGACTTACTTGTACAGCTGCCAGCTACACAACAAGGTACACTCCCAGCAGTGTCGTACCAAAGAGAAGAATAGACCACCAGGATGCCAGCCTGTGGCCAACATTCAGCTGTTCTCTGTGGTCTGACACGGAGAACAAGCCATGAAATTGCTCTCAACAGGCCGCTTACTGAGTGCTCTGGCCCTAGTGAAGACCCTTGAATGCGGCGTATTTTGGCAGGCAGAAGATACAAGTCAGCTTTTGGAGCACTTTCCTTATGAGGAAAGGCTGCAGGAACTGGGGCTGTTTAGTCTAGAGAGGAAGAGACTGAGTAAGGATTTCATTAATATCTACAAATATCTAAATGGTGGGTGTCAGGAGGTTGGGGCATCACTTTTCTGTGATATCTAGCAACAGGACAAAGGGTAATGAGATGAAGCTGGAACACAAAATGTTCCATTTAAACATAAGAAAAAAACTATTTTACTGTTCAGGTGAGGGAGCCCTGGCACAGGCTGCCCAGGGAGGGTGTGGAGTCTCCTTCCTTGGAGATCTTCAAGACCCACCTGGACATATTCCCCTGTGACCTGATCTAGGTGGATCTACTTTGGCAATGAGGTTGGACTAGGTGATCTCTAAAGGTCCCTTCCAACCCCTACCATTCTATGATTCTATGATTCTATGATATGACAAGTTTTAGGTAAGAAGTGAGTGAGTTTGTAGGTTGGTGGTGTACTTCATCCTCTTCTGTCTCAGAGCACGTGCACAGTGTCAGGAACTAGCATTGCAAACTTGGCTCTTCCACCTCTGGGGAGCTGCACATCATGGCTGCGTGTAGCAATCTGCACGCTGAAGGCTGCAGCTAAGCTCCTACAAAGCCCCCCAGATTAGCAGGTGTGGATATACAAGGCAGGGAAGGAGTAATTTGAGCTGGAGTTACTGTTAGTTAGTGCAGTCAGGCAAATGTCATATGTGAGAAGAGGATCTAAAATGATCTAGCACAGCAGTTTGCGCTCTGTTCTTACCAGCCAGTGGTAAGAAACAAAGGTAGCTCTAAATCAATAAATATAACCATTCTCTCCCGGTCAAGACATTTTTCTTGTCTTTCTTGTCTCTTCCTCTTTTTTTTTTTTCTTGCCTTTTTTTTCACCCTTTCTTTCCATTTCAATTTAGTACGTAGGCAAAGATTCCCAGGAGGATTACAGAGCTTCCCTTGAGCTATCTGAGACGTTTTGACAAAGATATAAACGCTCCCTTTGCCATAAAGCGACGTTTCTGGACTGCTTATATTACTATATTGTCTGAGTGAAAGCTTTCTTAAAGACTCATTTCAGGCTGCAGCCGTTTCTGGGTCACTAATTTGCAAATGGAAGATTTTTGGAGTTTAGACAGGCAATTAGATACGTAAGGCTAGCCTTGTGAAGATGTGAAAATTTTTGGGGTTCTGCTGCTCCTACAGTTTGTTCTGATTACTGTTTTCCCTGATTAAAAGCAGAGATTTAGGCAGCTAAATAAATCAGGACAGGGTTGGATCCAGCGATGCATTTAATATTTTCCAAATTTGCTGAAGATTCCAAGCACTTAATGCTTTAGTAAAGTCGTTTTGGCTTCCATGTGTTGTGAACACACACAGAACAGCATCCTTTATGCCGACAGCATGAACCAAAATAACCACGTATGCAAAGAAGGGGAAGACTACCCAAGAATCACCTCAGGCAGGCCCTCAATGACATTAACTGAAGTGCTAATTGAAAAATATCCAGCTAAAACTCTCTAGTGGCAGAAAGCACAGATCCTGTAACATAAAGGACTTTACAGTTGTGTTATAATTTGACGGAACTGTTCCGACCAAACAGTGAAAGAATTTCTTTTGATATTTTTAACTGAGATACTCTAATTTTTATCCAGAATTTCTTTCTGTACTTAACCTGCATCTTAGATGAGAGCTAGAAGACTACTGCTTGAGTATCTGGCTGTAAAGCCCACCATCCACTGGAAGCATTGTGGAGAAAATCTGGTGATCCTGGTACCCAGAGAGACGGTGCAGGAGCTACCAAACCCGCCCACAGTCACCAGGCCTTGAGAGATCTCACTTATTGAACTCTAGTGAACCAAACACTATGACCAGCTGCTATCTATAGCTACCCAGTGACAGTATGTTGGCTTTTTTTTGCCTGTAAATTACTGGACACAGGTGGAGAATTCATTAGCATAAGTAAAATTAGGAAGCTGCACTCCATCCGTCTCCCTGCTGATGCTGACATGCTGCAAGACGTTGACCTTCTCTGAAGTGTTAGCCTGTATCACCCTGAGCCCAGTGAAATTACTTAGGCCTCTGCTTAATTTTACATCCCATTAGGTTTGCCCTTGTGCTAGAAGTTAAGCATGTGGGTCACTCTTTTCCTGGATCAGAGCCCAGCTCCCAGAGGTCCGTCAAGATTTAGCTAGCTAGAGCTTCTTAAATGATACATAACGGGATTCTGCTCTTCTCGATTAATGGCTCATTTGTGATGGGAACGCTGGTCAGAAGTATTCATCCAGTCATCAACAGTTTCCCACAAACTATCAGTTATATGCACATCAGTAATTTCTAATTTACTGGGGTGCTCTTCTATAGCTGATCAAGGCTGTCTCTTCTCACAGATCTAGTGTCCACCACCAGAGGTCTGAATTAGGACCCAAACTCTGAAGCTCAGAAGTGACTTTGCTTTATCTCGGTGTTGTCAGAACACCCAGAGTAGCTGCTGCAGGGGTAGCAGGTCATCAAATTGAGCTGGTGGCTCTCGGGTCACTTGTCAGCAGGATATAGCCTGCTGTGTCACTTGCATGGCGGTGTGCCTGTCACTGCAGGAGACAGGGATTGTTTTCGCCATCTCCTCTGACACAAAGTGACCACGTTCCTCATGGTACGTTGCCCTGTTGCTCCCCAAATCCTGCTATCCTTGACTTCTCTGCCCTTGGCCTGTTCCTAAAGTCGTGTAGGGTCCGTTTCCTTAGAAAGCAAACCAGAAAGCAAGTATTACTCGTGTGCCAACAAGCTCAGCTCTGAGGACAGCTATGGTGCCAGGTGCTGCCCAAGCACAGGGCAGAGCGCAAGGCACCCACGCAGCCAGCTGCGGGCGAGGGGCGGGCAGGGGAGGATGCAGATGTGGCATCCCCGCTCAGCGTACGCACAGGCACTGATTTCTTTCTCAGGGGCAATGCAGACAAAGCCCTGCTGCGTGAAGGCGATGGTCTCGGGTCACATTCACGAGTGGACACTGCATCACCCGAAAGCAGCGCTGAGCTCGCAGCGCAGCTCGGCTACGCGGGCAATAACCCGGCTTCCACCTCCGCCCGGGCGCCCAGCTTTCCGCAACAGCCCGGCCACGGGGAGCTGTCACCCACGCAGCAACACAGACTCGCCTTCCCTTTAGGAACAATCGCCTTGTTCTCCCACCTCCCCGGAGGCGTGCGGACCCTTCCCCCGCCGCCCCTACACCGCCCCCCACCCCCGCTCTCAGTGGCCCTTGCGGAGCGCCCCCTGCCGGCGGCCGCGGGAGCCGCGCACACCCCGCGGAGGGGAAGCGCAGCCGCCGCTGCCGCCGCCG
>WBNH01008055.1:35524-77696 GCA_013401255.1 Urocolius indicus | reverse complement strand
CTTTCTTGCTCTCTCTCTTTCTCCCTTTCCTTCTCTCCTTTGTTTTTATCTCTCTTTCTCCTTTCTTTTTCCCTTCCTGCCTTCCTATGTAAAACATCTCAGACATCAGCCTCAGAAATAAAACTGCAACATATATCACTTCCATGATTATGATGCCTCTATCCAAACAGTCCTGCCTATGCAATAAATTTAATCAGCTCACAAGTATTTTAGCAGTGTCCTTCCAGAATTACTTCTGCAAATCAACAAACAAGGACCAGCAGAAAGATGCTAAAATCTACAAGCAACTTAGGTTATACTTATTTTACTCCAGCACAGGATTTAAGCTATGTACAAAACCAGAGAGTTTTATACTGTATTCACAATTTACAAAGTTAATTTTTATGTTCCTCCCAAATAATTAACTTAACAGTAAGAGCCAGGACCTAGTCTCAGATCCAGGGATACCATCTGTCACAACCTGGCTCAGGTCCATTGTGTAAGGTCACCAGTCTTCTGTGAGTGGGTTCAATCCATGGGGTCCCACCTGCTTCAGATCCAGCCACTTCTGAGGCAAATGGCCTCTCCTTGTGGCCTTGTAGCTCCTCCAACCCCTTTTCAGAGAGGTGAGACCCTGTAGGGCAGCCAGCCCTCCCTGTGCTGCCTGAAACTCATGCACACTTCTTGGGAACTAAGCTGGGGCTACAGGAGAGTATTTCCCTGCTCCAGTTTAACCCCTCTGAACAGAACAACGTGACAGGAAAGCAAGGAGCCACAGACATAGGCTCTTAGAATCATTATGGTTGGAAAAGACCTTTAAGATCATTCAGCCCAACCGCTAACCTCACACTGCCAAGCCCTTCACTAAACTAAACCATGTCCCTCAGCAGCTCATTTATGCGTGTTCATGTCTCCTCTTGGCCTCCTCTTCTCCAGGCTAAATAACCTCAGATCCCTCAGCCGCTTCTCATCAGACTTGTGCTCCAGACCCTTCACCAGCTTTGTTGTCTGTCTCTGGATACATTCCAGCACCTAAACGTCCTTCTTGTAGTGAGGGGCCCAGAACTGGACACAGTATTTGAGGTGAGGCCTCACCAGTGCTGAGTACAGGGAGAAAAATCAGTTCCTTGGTCCTGCTGGTCACAGTTTCTGATACAAGCCAGGATGCCATTGGCCTTCTTGGCCACCTGGGCACACTGTTGGCTCATGTTCAGCTGCTGTTGATTAACACCCCTAGGTCCTTTTCTGCCTGCCAGCTTTCCAGCCACTCAGCCCCAAGACTGTAGTGTTACCTGGGGTTGTTGTGGCCCAAATGCAGGACCCAGCACTTGGCCGTGTTGAACCTCATGCAGCTGGCCTCAGCCCATTGCCCCAGCCTGTCCTGCCCCAGGTCCCTCTGAAGAGCCTTCTTGCCCCCAAGCAGATCTACTCTTCCAAGGAAATGAAAATCATAGACTTCTGAAAATGGGCAAAATCCTGGCTTATTCACTCTTTCTGTGAATGCAAGGGCTGGGATGAGCCCATTCTTATTTTTCACATACTCTTACACAGGACTCGCCCATGTTCAGCTGCTGTCCTTGTCAGTGTCCCCACCAGGAACCCTTGGCCCTTTTCTCCCCACTTTTCTGTGGGGGAAAAAGCCAAAAATCACCTGGAAATGGCCAGTACCTAGAAAACGATCAGCACACTAAATCCTAAATTAGCATTATGGTGCCTTCTTACAGTTTATGACTAGAAAGGACACAGACCATACTTATGGGACAGAGCCAACCCAGCCAGATGCCTAGATGATATCTACATACCTGTCCAGGAAGATACAAAATGAAGTCATGCTATCTGACCCAAATACACACTTGGTGCTTTAGGAGGAAGTTCTCTACTGCTGCACTGCCTCAGGGTGTAAAGATCCCTCTTCCAAGCTGTACAGAAATGGGACCACAACACGTTGATTAAAGACTGGCAGGGTGAAGCCCCTGTGTTAGAGAGTTCAAAGGAAGATCTGACTTTGATTTTGCAGGATTTAAAGTTTCAGTCATGGGTTACAAATGATATCTGAATTGTACTTGGGGCACTTGGTGCCTTGTAAGAAGGATGTGGGTGTCCGTGCTCATTTTGATATCATCTGAATTGTATTTATCTCTGAAACCAGTTAATCGATTGGAAGTGTTCCAGACAAAAAACAACAAAACTATCAAGAGACACCAAGAATGATTTATGAGGAGAAATTAAAAGCAAGTGTCTCACCTGCTCACAGAAGAGTATGTTCTTTAGAGGAAAGGAATTGTCTGCCTTTTAAGCTGTGCTGAATTTAAATATACTTCTGAAATACATATATTACATAATGAGAATGATGCTGAAACTGACGTTACAAATATTACCTGATAAATCTTTATTTTAACATGTTTATTTTTATCATATCAAGTAAAGTGCACAGCCCTTGTGTGTAATCACCTAAATAATAATTATGGGTGTATGTATACGGGCACATGTGCATGTATATATTTTTAGTAATGAATTTAAAAAGTGAAAATAGCAAAGAGAGACATTTAGGATGGATCAAGAACAGTGGAGGAAACCAAACTTTCCTCAAAGTTAAGAAGAGGCACATTTTTCAATGTACCCTAAATCTGAAATTAAAGACAGAAGATACAAATGTAGCTAGAGAAGCTGCATACAGTTTTGCCTGCATTTACAGAAAAGCAAATGCAGATAACTAAATAAACTAAAAATAGTTACGGACTCTAGGTTCTTCCACTTTGGAGTGCAAAATTTTATTCATTGTAAAAGCACCTAGACTTCTGAAGGTGACATGCTTGGCACTAAAACTAGGCCCTTCAGTGTCTGAAGTTCAGCACCCTAAGGACACAGTTGGAAATGTAGACAAAGGACCAGATGTGTGAATTATCTAATTTCCATTGATGTAAATGGAAGTTGAATGCCTAAAGAGGGAATGATGTGCCTCTTTGCTACAGCCTTGTGTTTTAATGGATTCAGCAGAGACTTAAAACTTGTGCCAAAGATTTAGAGCTTACAGATTTTTTTTGACCAAAATCTCTAACAACCAATGAATAAATAAATGACTCTACTGTCATTCAGTGTGATACTTGGTTTTTCATCACTCTAATGGCTTTAGAGTTTCCAGAGGTGGCTTAATCTATAGGATATTTCTTGTCTGCTGCCTAGGAGAGAGCTGTGTGTGCAGTGCCATGATTTAATTTAGGCAAGGTTTGGGATTATGCTGACATGCGTAGCCTGGTGAAGGGAAAGAGTTGAAGAGAAAATGTCCATGTGAACCTTTGCTTGGTTTAGACAGGATTTGCTATCAAGGCCAAAATGAATCTCAGATAAAAATTTAGTCTATTCTTCAGCAGGCCACCCTGGATTTGAATAAATGTTTTTTTGGGATTTTTCCCCTCTGCTGTCAGTCCAGAGGGTCACTTGGACCACTTCCTTCCATGCTTAGGAACACCAATCTTTTTGCATTGCTTTTGAGGCTATAAGAAAAAAGTCCCATGGGTTTTGAAGGCTGAAATGAAGCAGAAACCTTTTGCTGCTGGCTGCAATGCAAATACATAGAAATGGCCCAAAGCCCAAGCTAGACATTTTGTTCTTTCTTTGGGACCTTACAATTTGAGAAACCTAGACAGTCTTGCAGCTCATTAGTTTGGTAAACCCTCTGCTTCAACAACAGAAGCAGAGGGAGATGTAACTCATTTCCCAATCACCACTACCTTTGCCAGCTGAAGACAAATTAGTGCCCAGTCTCTGGGCCAGGAAGTTAGTTGTCTAGAAGCTCACTTGCACCAGGCTTGTGGAGAAAAGGTGATGCCACCTCAGTGCATGCAACAGCCCTGCCCCTTTCCCTCAAGGTTTTCCATCATAAAGTAGTGTGGAATGAGTACCCAATTCTAAATTTATCAGCAGTCTCCAGTCTTCTACCAGGTGAGGTGGAAAGAAGAGTCAGGAAAACCTTTATGTACATAAACAGCCCTTTGAATTTTCTTCTTTCTTTTTATTGTTTGTATCCAGGCAGAGGCATGTTTCTTATTTATCTGAAAACATACTGTTCAAATTTAAGATTTTCTGTGGTTAGTTGCTATTCATTATTATCAAACCAGTCAGAATGGGAATAATTTCTGGTAGGTGACCAATGGGGGAAATAAAACAAATGAGGAGAGAAGATGTATGAGGGATCCTTGCATGGTGTGGTTGATGTTATGATCTGTACTTGAAATGGGATATGGAGGGTCTACCAGCACTTCTGAAAAAATCAGCTAGGTAGCCTGGGATCTGCAGGACACCTGCAGGGCAAATACATCCACGTGTCCCTTCCTGACTATTATTCATTACTGCACAGTTTAAAATGTGTGTCAAGAAATAATCTGGGTAATCTTACATTCTAGCCATTATATATGATGTGCCTTTCCTTGAATCTATCCTGCTGACTTTTAACCAGACGTACATCATAATGACAATTATTTGACTCGTCCTTTGGAAGTTATTTCTACATGTGCATTTTAATTGGCCTTCAACACTTAGTTTAGCAAAACCATTCTGAATTCAACACCTAAAGTTCAGGTTTCCTAAAGTTTGCAAATAACTCTAAGGAAGTGCTGGCTATGCACAAATTGTACATGAGTGAGTGAAGGCAGCAGGGCATGCAGAATATTTTTGCTTTTGTTTCTGCTTCAGTAATGGACACTTTTTGTTCCTCAGCTTATGTAGAGCCTCTTGAACTCCAAAGCTCGCTGTGCATTGCGGAGCATTACCACAAGAAGAATGCTGAAAGAGTTACACTGGTTGCCTTTTGGTTTTTGTACATATATATCAATCTTTGATCATAAAACACAACCTGTAATAACAATCACCAATATTTAATAAATTTCTGACTAGTTTAAAAACCTGTTCAAATACTTTGTACCACCCACAAAAACATTTGTAATAAATTGCAAAGCAATAAAAATCACGTAACACATAATTACTGACATTACTGTATACTTCACTTGTTTTTTGGAGAGGGGAGGAGTCAAGTAGAAAGAGGAAGAGAGTTGGTTTAAGGAAAAAGGGGAACTTTTCAGTTATATTTCCTGAGCTAATTCGTTAAGCGATCTTGTAAATAATATATTTTAAACAGTGCTAAATATGGCAAAGGGCTTTTTTTAAACAGCTCACAAGTTCTGTTTCTCAATGAGTCATTACTGATCAGTAGGATCCTCTTAATGGGGAATTTACAACAGAAGAACCAAAACCTCTTTCCATTGAAATCAGTGGCAAACTCCTACTGACTTCAACAGAGAATTGACCCAGCAGACATATTAGAACCAGGGATGGGTTTTTTTCTTAATAAATCTGCAAGGACACTTTCAGTTCTATTTCCACAGCTTTTGGCACATTTTGCCATTGTCCTAGTTTGTACACAGGAACGAGGCGCAAACGTGTAAATGGCTAAAATACATATAAACTCTAACCCCATGTTTATGTTTGCACTCATGACAGATTTTGCCTCTTCTCTGTGGCTTGTGGTGACTTGTGTGTTAGTTCGTTTCACCAAGTGAGTTACTGCCCGCTGTAAAGCTATTCTGTTTGTGATTGAAAAAAAGAAAAGGAAGCCAGTTCTATCAAGCAAGGAAGAGACCTGCAAATCTATAAACCCCACACAACAAGAACAGAACTAACCATTTTTCAGGTAAAAATATAAGCTTTTGTGCTCAAAGTAAGGATTGAGCTGAATTGGAACGTAACATTTGCAAAGCACCAAAAGTGACTTAGAGGCATCAATTTTTGGCTTGTTTCTTTATTCTTAAAATACCCTAGCAAACCTAATTCTCATGGAAAGTCTTGGGAACTTAGGAACTTGCATGCCTCTTGGAAAAAGACTTGGAGTCTTCTGAATATATTACATGTGACATTTCAGCTATATTACCTGGCTTTTTTTTTTGAAGATCTAGTTTAAAAAGAAGCTTTATTAATGATCCAGAATGACTTCCTTGCAAAGACTGATTTACTCCTTAACAGACTCCTTGATAATTATTACTTGCCCAAGATATCAGCAAATTTAAGCTATTCAGTTTTTGCAAGGAACTCAGTTAATCTGCTCAGAGGTACAATGCAGGAGAGACTGAAAAATACTGTAAAGATTTACAGACGTGCACAGTTAGGGATGGTGCCTCAGGAACCGGCTGTGTGTATCTTTTGGATGGGAGTTGCAAGACAGGGCTTCTGGAAATTTTCTCACTATCTGTAACCTCGATTTTGTTTAAGCAAAACAAAAACTAAGCAAGCCACAGTAGTTCGTGTTTAATTTGATAAGTATAGATGTCAGGTTTTATACATAGATATTAAAATTTGACTATAGCAAAAAAAACTGTCCTGCAGCAATTGATCTGACATGAGATGGTTGTAAAGCACTCACAGACAGACAGGGGTCCTTTCTGCAGTGGCACAACAGCAGAAGCAAATCCCCGAATTTACACACACACACGCACACAAGTAAATCTGGGATATTTCTAAAGCATTGTCTTGCAGGGTTTTATCACTAGGAAGAATCTATTCCAAATGGGCTTTGAGAAGGAACTGCTTGGACTTGGAGGAGTGGGTAAAAATGGCTTGCAGGCACAGCCCTATACATTAATCAGAGCCAATATTAATCTTGGCTCTGATTTCACATGGTGCATGCATCCTTTGATGTGTGGTGATGCTATCAAGTGGAATAAAAACGGCAAAAAGTAAAGACCAGGTACTGAAATGTGTCATGAATGTCTTTGTCCCTGGCAAATATCCCAGGATCTCTACGGCTCTCAGAAAGACTTCCGCTCACTTTGGCAATTAAACTGACAGCTCGTTAGAAAGGGAGCACACTGTCTTTACTTGCCTAGAAATAGGATTAAAAAGAACTCAACATGTGGAACTCTGCAGCTTCCTACCTTCTTCTTTTTCTCAACTAGTATCTTTCCATCTTTAAACAAGTGCTTTGAAAAATTCAGTTAAATAAAGCATCCAATTAGGAAATAATTTATTTCAATACTGTTGAAATGCCTTTCCTGTCTCTAAAGTCCTGCAGGTGAAAACACAAGACAAACAATTTGGGGCATTTCCACAGGCAGTCACAAGACCAGGACAAAGCGTGGACTAAGGGAGGAACAGCCTCTGCCAACTACAGCAGCTGAGTTAGAAAGTTACATTCTTCCACCAAGTACTTTTCCCATTGTTCACATGTGCATCAAGGCATTCAGGGATGATATGCATGCGCTGCACACAGACAGTCACGGGATTAAACAGAGCCACTCACAGAATAAATTAGCGTCAGTATTAATTGCAGAAACCTTCCAGTCCTGCTGTCAAATCAGAGTCTCTTCTGGATTACAATGATGGCATGCAAAGGAATGGTAAGTATTGGCTTCAGCATCAGGGTTACACCCATCTTCTAACAACAAATGTTGTATGCTTATACAGGATGTTACTTGTAGATCATTCTTGGATCACCAATGAGCAAGCGGTGGGTTGACAGTGTGGTTGAAGCACAGAAAAAAACCCCTCTGCTGAATGGTATTAATAAAACCATGGAACCAAATCTTTAACAGACTGAGACGGAGGAAGCAAAATGGAATTTAGTGTACACTAGAGATGCAAGATTAATGCTCCCAGAGCAAAAACATTGAGTCCAAATGTCTAAGCTAGTAAAGGCATATTTAGACACCTAAACAAAAATGGCCCGATCTGCTGTGTCGCTGAGCACCTGCGCTTCCCAGTGAAATCAGTGGGTTTAGCAGGCTAGCTTTAGGAGCTCAGGTTTGAAATTTGTGAGTATGCAACAAATAACAAATGGAGAGAGCAAAGGCTGCGTCAGCAGATGCACTCGTCTTTGCCATAGTAGTGTCCTGCAGATGTTACAGAGACGAAAGCAATTTTCCACGATAGATGATACATTCAATATATATACAATTAAAGTAATGGGAAACAAAATGAGAAATGGGGTCATGCTCATCTGCTCTTTTGAAGATGTTTTTTCCATAGAAAGAAGCAGCTGAACACAACTGTCGTTTAGTTACATCAAAACAACATTAACATGTGCAAGCGAGGGAATCCTGGCACGTTAATTGGCAATGTAGATGGTAATGTGCTGTGTGCTGGACGCTGATGCCTCTCTTCTCTCCACATCCCCTTCCCCCATGACACACTCTCCCCCTGCCTTTCCCCAATCTTTCTCCCTTCTTAATAAGAAAAGTAAACTCAGGGGAAGTCTTCCAGAACACAAAAAGGCATTGTTCCCTGGATGGCAGATATGTGGGATGTACACAACAGATTTTGTTCCACTGAGTATGGGAAGATGAACAAGTCATTGCAGGGTAAGCCAGTATCTTGGACTGACAGCACACAAGCTGCTCTATAGTAATAATCCTTATGCACCCTGCAGGACACTGCAGTAAATGCAAAACATTTCACCTCTCAGAGGACTTGGATGCCTAAAGACACTCTATCTCCATGTGTCTAACCCATACTGAAGTCTATGGGAACCTGGCACGTGAGTGCCTTTGTAAACATTACTAGCTGTCCACCTGCAACTTTATGTACCAAAATTCCTTTGAAAAACCTGACCTTGGATCTCAGGCAGGTAATGAACCATTTTCATACTGGTTTCATTTGATGCATGTAGCGCATGTAGGCCATTAGGAGAACGATTAACTTGCTTGCCACTGCATGAGTTTCTGGTCCTTATGGCCTCTGCTGTTGGGGGAAAAGCAGGCGGCTCCTGGGGTGGGTGGAAGGAATCAGCATCCTATTGCATTTGGCAATATGGTTCTTCTACATCCACCTGCATCCAGTCTTCCTGCCAAACTATGAGCCCTAGTTTTCTTCTGTTCCAGTTACATCTCCCAAAGCACAGGTGGACGGGTAATATAGTAGACTGGAATTTCCTCAAGTTCGGCTCTGAAATCAATATGCTCCAATTGTACCTAAAGGGGCCTGATTTTCAGTGTTGAGCAACTCTGGCTGAGGTCGAGGGACTGAAAGAGAGTCGGTCCAACAGAAAGTTTGAGAGGTGAACCTCTGAGTGAGGTGCGTGGGTTCAACTCTCTTCCCCTTGATCCTCTGTGAAGCTAACGTTCCCTCTTGCTCTTTTGCCCATTCAACACCACTCAGTGCTGCCTGTCAGGCTCCCCTTTGGAACAGTGGGGAATAGCTGGTGAAACTCCACATACACCAGTCCAAATGGCACACGTTATATTCAGGCAGTGATTAAGGGCACTCTCAAAAACAGTATTACAAGCTTCAGGATCTTTGTCCAAGAATGACGAATTAGGAGAGCAGTGTGATGGCACAGGGAGATACAGAAGCCTGAAATTAGTGTATTTCCTTCTGCAAACATACTTTGCTGTGCTATTGTGTCTCTCTCAGCTCTAACATCGCTCTCTTAGACTAACACTCTGTTATATGTAATATTACTGTAATTGCAATTGTAAATGTTGCATGAATGAAAGGCTTTGTAGATATAAAAGCAGTTAAAAGTGCTTATCTTTTCAACGCTGAACTAGAGCCTTAAAACCTTTAAAGATGCTAATGTAAAATTTGTTTGTATTTTTAAGTTGGTGTCAGTCTCTTATACATTTAAACACCATTGTCTACAGTACCAGATTAACCCTGCAGGTTAAACGTGTGTAAACAAAAGACAATGGTTAAGAAGGTATTACATCCACTGAAATAATAAACTTTGCAATGAGGATCCCCTAGTTTCTCCTTTAAAACTATGAACTAAGCCTGTAGTATTCTATGCATACCAAAAAGCAACGATGCAAAGAAATATTGCACAGGTTATTGAAATCCGAACCTTATTGCTAAATGCACCTGTGGTCATGAAATGCTTCATTTAATTTGAGGGGTTGAGAAGCCTGAGTACAAGGAGATAGTAGCTAGTTGAGGGCCTTATAGCCTTTCTTGTTACCAGAGGAATTTTCTCTCTGAGCAGCTTGGCACAGATAAGAAAAAAACCCCCCTCCTGTCTCCCATCTCTTAAGCCTGCACTTTAGTCACACATCCCTTCCCTCCATATCTATGTGAAAGCTGGAAGACCACAGTGTCTGGCAAAATATTTAATGATAATAATACTAAAACATTTCCCACTGACTGAGGGAACTACAGAAGTAACACATAGTGTGTGTAGGCCTCTGTCCAGGAATAATAAACTATAGGTTTCAGTCTGATGGTGAAAAAGAGCTCAGATAGCAGTGAAACAAATACATTTATCCTTATAAGACTGAAAGATAGCTGTGCTGGGCCAAATATTAAGTGATAATTACTAGGGATAAGCAAACCCTGTGGAGCTGGAGGTTTTGTAAGCAGCTCAGGCTTTTAATGTGTTTTGGAGTTGGAGTTTTATAAAATCCCAGGCTTAGGGGAAAAAAAAAATTGGAGAGACTTGGAAAACTCATAACTCTCCTTTTTCTGTTCCTACTCTTCTGCTTCTGTTGGAATAGCAACAATGGTGATGTAGGTCCCACAAGAAGAGGAATGAAAACCTCTCCAACCTCTAAATCTTAGTCATCTTTCAGGACACTGAGGTTGACACACTGCCTCACACACAAGCAGCTCAGAGGGAGTGCTTTTAGCAGGGAGAACGGCTGGCAAATCTGAAAGTTTTCAAGCCTCTCAGTTTTTATTGCACCGATAATGATAGTTGGTGTTTCTTTCTCAAGGTCTTAGCTGCTGCAACTGACTTATAACCTAGAAATCTTTGCATTCTCTTACGTAAAAAAAAATAAAGAAAGTAAAACAAAATGTAGGTGTCATGTCTTCTGAAAGAAGCTGTCTTGAGTTGTAACTTCTCCATTCCAGAGGTTTGCTGAGTGTATCACATATCTGCATGAAATGATGATGCTAGCTATAAGTCCATGAGCAAAGCAGCCTCTTGAGCTGCTGCTCAGCTTCCTGAGCCCCAGAAGAGAAAAATAAGAGCAGAAGCACAGAAGTTGTGTTGGCAGCAGCAGGAGTAGCTGGGAGCAAGGAGTTACTGCTCCCCAGAGATACTCAGCTGTCTCAGCAGATAGCTCCATGGTGCCAGCTGCTTTGCCCTCATCTGCCATTACCTAGCTTTACCTCTGTTAATTTGAGGCCACAGCTGCAAACCCTGCTGCTATAGCCCCAGCTTCATCACACAGTGGTGAGAGGCAGTGACCTTAAGCCTAAGTAGAGAGGTAAATGGTGTGTATAGTTATTGCAGATATGCAGATTTTTAAGAGGTGATTTAGACAGCTGCAAAAAATAACTCATGTAAATTGTCACATAGGGAACTACACAGCTTCCTCCTTCCAAAATCTCTTCATCTGCTGTGAAAAAAAGCAGCCTGGTTCTACAAGTGGGTGTTGTTTTCTTTATCTGTTCAGAGAGAGTAGGGAATGAAAGAAAACCAGGCTTGCTGTGCTAGGTACAGGACTTTTCCACCTGTTCTAAAATATAGCAGCAGCAAAAGTGCAAAGTCAATGTGCCATAAGGCAGCAAAACCCAAGGTGTATGCCACCATAAACAGATGTAGACTGGCTTTAATCTGACACAACCAAGAACCTGCTTTTAAAGGACATTGTTTCTCTGAAGAGCCTAACAAAATTTCTTATTAATGGCATGGCCAGAAATATTTTGCCCAGAGCTGCACTAGAGTATTTAGGCACCCAGCTGCAAACAGTCTCCATTTACCCTGCATGCAGTTTAGGCAGTAGTAGCAGCACTGGCAGCAGTAGCAAACAGGTCTTGGGCACAACTCTTTCACTGAACTTCTCCCATTTGCGTTGCCCTTGCTCTGCTCTAGAATTCAACAACCCAAAAAGAAAATGACTAGGAGTTAGTGACTCCTGAAAACAGACCTCAAAAAAGCAGGCAAATGTAGCAACTGCCTTGCTATAGAGAAGACAATCTGACTTATTTCTCCCCTCCAGAAATGAATAAATGTGAGAACTACAATCTATGTCCACAGCTGAACTGCTGGGAAGAAAGGGAGAGCTTTCCAGAAGTTGTGAGGTGCAGTTGTAAGCAGCAGGATCCACTGGTATTATGGAATTTTTCCTCTCTTCATAACTCAGCCGGGGTAAGAACGTCTGGCCGCAGCTAGAAACTCATACATTGTTAATTCAGGACTTCCTTCTCTTCACAGGAGCCCAATTTGGCATTTTGCCTCCTTTAAAAGGAAAACAAATCTAATCCTTTTGGAGTTCTGTTCCTCATTTCATAAGTGTGGGAGTGGGTTTGAAATGAAACAAAATATGTCCACCTCTTCTTAGTAGTGCCAAATTACTGGAACTGATTGGAGGAAGGAGCGATTGGAGGGCATGTTGCATGAACTCAGCACCGATTGCATGAAACAAACCTCTCTGTAACACAATGCAGCTCAGGGACCAGCGAATTGTGCATAATCCCCCGAGATAAACACCAGGCCAAATATATCACTTTGGTATTGCTGATTTCAAAGGAACTGAAAGATGCAATTGATGCATTTATCAGAGAGTATTTGCTGGAGTCTGACAGTCTGAATTCTACTTTAACTGGTAAAAATTGTGTGTAGTGGTATTTGAATTGATCTAATGTCAGCAGAAATTAAATCAGGGTTAGGCCAATAGTCTAGAAACGAACTCTCTACCAACTCTACTCTGTTTTGTCTTGTTCTCTCCCTGCCCTTCCCCCCCTGCCCCAAGCTGAATCAGAGAATGCAGCTGAATAGTATCTTGTCACTGAAAAAAATAGCTGGAAATGGCTTCTGCTGAGCTTATTTATCCATGGGAACAGAGCTGCATAAGCCAAACAAGAAACAAAGAACGTGTAAGCAAAATTCTCCTGTTTGAGGTTTTAACACCTCAAAAAGGGCACGAACCGTACCAAAAATTGTGTGAATTGCTTCAGTCTTTCTTTAGAGAGAGCAATGTGCATGGAGCATGAGCTAGAGGAGAAGAAAGTCTGGAGGAGGCACCAGTCTGTTTGCATTCTGTAGTCATAGAGCTAGCTGGAGTTGACTTGCAGCATCTGTGAATAGGCTTCTCCTAATAAAGAGCCTCTTTAATGGAAGGATAATGAAATCCTGCCATTTTATTACCTAGGATAGAAGTGATGGCGGAGTGATGCTCACACCAAGGAAGGGTGTGTGTTTAAGTAGAGAACAAGGCAACATTTATGGAAAGAAGCAATATGACTCGCTCCACAGGGAAGCCGAATTTCTAGACAAATAGTATTGCATAATCATTGAAAAAGTACAAAGGAAAAGTGGATCCAGAATACAAAACTGACCATAAGGATTAATAAGGCAAATATCTGTCCCTATCTCATATCCTGTTCTTTGGCTGGGAAATGCAAGAGTAAGAGACAATTATACATTGTTTTAGGCAGAAAGATATTGTGGACAGGTATTGGGGTTGGGATGGACGTAGGGGAAGTCTTCTTTTTACCTGGAATCAAGAAGAATTTGGTAACTTAGATATGTGAGTTACACAATGGAGAGCTCTGGTATCCACATGTAACTCCAGAGACAAAAAGGATTCTTTAATCAGAAACAGCATCCTTTCTGAGACATGTGATTTCAGTTTGCAGGAGAAAATATCAAGAGAAAGATCTCCAACCCTGGGGAAATGGATACAAATGTCAACAGCACAGGAGCTGTCCAAGGGAAAAATAAAAACAGCGACAGTCATTAATGTGCAGAGCAAGTACATTGATGCAAGATAAAGAAGGCAATGACTCAGGGCACAGCCAGACTGAAAATCATGGCTCAGTGTGCATACTGTGGGAAGAACATGAAAGGCAGAAAGTAACATTCTCAGCCACTGAACACAACATACAGCTGTCCAAGAAGGAAGAGTAGCTTTCAGCAGATGAAGAGACTGGAAGAACATTGGAGGTGTTGAGATTTATGGAAAGACTGGGAAAACTAGTATCAAGGTTGGTGACAGCATTAGGCTTTGAAAAAGAAGATCTACATTTCATTGCTGGATCCTGCGACACTCACAGACCTAGCTGAAAGAGTGTACTGCCAGCACTGGCAAAAGGCTCATGGCCCAGGAAAAGAATTTGATTTATTAATGAACCATCAGAACAGGGAGATGAGAAATAAAACTGAATCTTAAAACACCTTCCCCCACCTCTCCAGGACTCTCCTTCCTTCCCCCCTCCAGCAGCACAGGGGATGGGGGTTGCCGTCAGATGGGGGTTATGGTCAGTTCATTACAGGTGGACTTAGCTGCTGCTTCTTCTCAGGAGGAGGCCTCCTCACACTTCCCATTGCTACACTGTGGGGATCCCTCCCAAGGGACACAGTCCCTCATGAACATCTCCAGCATAGGTATTTCCCATGAGCTGCAGCTCCTCACAGACTGCTCCAGCATGAGGCCTCCCATGGGGGCAGCTCCTTACACCCTGCCCTAATGTGGGTCATATACCAGAACAGTCCTTCAGGTACTGCCTGAGTCCCTCACAGGATCACAAGTCTTGACAGCAAACCTGCTCTGGCGTGAGCTCCTCTCTCTCAACAGACTCCCAGGTCTTGCCAGGAACTTGCTCCAGTGTGAGCTTCCCACAGAGTCACAGCCTCCTTCAGGCATCCACTCACTCTGGCATGGGGTCCTCCATGGGCTGCGAGTGTTTCTGTGCTCCCCATGGCCTGCAGGGGCACAACTGCGTCACCATAGGTCACAGGGGAGTCTTTTCACATTCTCTCTCCCTGCAGAAGTGCACAGCAACTTCTTCCCCTTCTCAAATATATTAATCACAGGGGCTGTTACCTCAGTCACTAATTGGCCAGGCCTTGATCAGCTGCCAGCCCATCTTAGAATTGACTGACATTAGCCCTATCAGCTACAGGTGAAGCTTCTGGCAGATCTTTGTTTAAAGCAGCCACCTCTGTAGCACCCCCTGCTTCCAAAAACCTGCTCCAGGCAAAATCATTACACAGGAACGGGGTAAAGAAGGGGGAAAATATGCAGATTATTTCTGAAGCATCTTTAATTCTTGGCTACACCTACAGTTCCAGCTTAAACTTCAAAATGACAGTGTCTGAGAAGCCACATTCAATCCTTCATTGTATGGTTTTCAATGACAAGTGGGTTACAACTAGTGTCTCAGGTTCTCGGGACATGCTAAAGTCAAAGGTAGGATTTGGGAGAGCCGAGACTAGCCACTTTGATTTACTCCTTTGCTTTGAGCTCAGCATGGCTAGGAAATGGATTCAATATAGCAAATGAGAGCAACTTTTTGCTGTGGCTGGATCTGTGACTGTTTCAGATCGCTGCCCACACTTGAAAAAGCCATAGAGGGCTTGGACTTAGGCTGCAGAAGGTCAAACCTACAGTCTACCTGGCTCTGAGAACTATCATAGGGAGATGTCTAGAGTGTGAAACAGAGTAAGCCTGATAATAACATTCAGCCATGAATTTCATTTTCATTTTTTTCACGATTCTAGTCTCACCTCACCTTGAGCACAAGTAAATAGTATATGCAGGTCATCCAGCAAAGGATCTTGTGCCTTAGATATATGATCTGAAAAGAACTAACTTCCCTAGCAGTTTGAAACATGTTTCTTTTTCATTTCATTACCCTAGGTTTGTATTGAAAGAGACAATGAACGAGTGATCACCACTGATTTTTTTTCCGTTCTGCCAAAGATTTTACAAATCCTTGTAGTACTCTCCCTATATGTTCTCCTTTCTAGAATACAAATGTCTAATAACTTATATGGCTCTTGTATGGCCCAGTTCTACTACGTTTTTATCCATAAGCCAATATTCATCATCAAATTAAATTTGAGCTCTTCAGGTTTCCAAAAAGGAAGAATTAAGTTGGGTTTGCTTTGGAATAGAAGGATAACATGCTATTTCCAAATCTTATGAGATTCCAGAAGGTTTGTAGGGAGCTGCTGAGCTGGGATTAAGTCTAGGTTTTAAAGAGAGGTTCTGAAAGAACTATCTTTTTTGTCTGTAAGGTCTGTCTGCATGGGCTGAATCAGATGTGGTTCAACATTGCTCTTGGATACAGGCTTAGGTTTGTTTTGGAACTCAGAAATCAGAAACAAGAGAGGTAGCATTCCTGATGCATCCAGCAGGACCTTCAGGGTCAAGAAAGTTGGCATGAAGAAGAACCTGTGCCATCAATGCCTTCAGCTTCACTGTAGATTAAATTTTATATCTAAAGCTACATAAACATCAATAAGTGAAATTGTCCCTGACAGTCTTCTACAGTACAAAATGGCTAGGAGCAGGTGATTTTTGCCTTCTGTCAAGCAACGCTATGGCACACTTTGGTAGCTAGGATGCTGCAGGAAACTTTCCCCCTTCCCAGCACAGATTTTGGCTTGCTTCCTCTGCCAGGGTCAGTCAGCTGGCAGGAGGAGGCGGTGGACACCTCAATGTGGTCAGCCTCTGAATACCCCTCACACCAACACAAGAGCTGAGATACAGAGACTGAGGAGGGCCCTTGGCCATGAGAACCTCTGCCCTTGCACACTTCACAGGCCTGGAGCCCATTGAGCTACCATGGAACAGTAGAAATATAGATGTGTTTGAGTGTTTCATGTTTTATGACAAAGGACAATAAAGAGAAAAAGGTGATGTGCCTTGTAAGAGGAGTTAATTTGCTGTTGCCCGATAAAAGGGTCTGCCATGACAACTGCAGAAGATGAAATCAACCCTGGCAGGTATTTCCACTTAGCCACCCATGTGCATACAAGTTGCTTTAGTGAACTTCACCTCTTTCCTCTGGCTGCTGACCTTCTGCCTTGCCAGAGCACCCATGGGTCTCCCTGAGGGCACTGTGGCACAGAGCAGCAGCAAAGCAAGCATTTTCTAACAAGGATTGGGATTGGGAAGCAATGAGCGGCTTTCTTTCCTGAATCTTGGAAATTCAAAAGCACAGGTGAAGGTCGCAGCTTAAAAATGTGAGTTTGCAACATAAAATACATCATTTTTGTAGTGTAAACTGTCTTGGATTATTTTACTGCCTTTAGGCTACAGTTGGGGTCAGATCAAGAGTTGGAATTTAGTATAAGGAAAGCTGGAGTGAAACACAAGCCTAAATCTTGCAGAAGCTGGTAGAGAAGCATGAAGAAAGTAGCTGTTAAATATGGAGAAAAGTTGTATGACTGATTTTTTTCTGTCTAGCTTCTGACTCAGCTCAGAATGAATGCTATAGTTAGGATCAGGTTTTAAAAAAACGAAACCCAATAGAACTAGTTCTAAGATCTAACCTTGGAGTTTCAAATAACTTTTCCTGAGTTGCAAACATCTCTTTCAGATGCTTAGGATTTGTACCACAGGAAGAGAAGAAAATTTACATTAAGTTTATTTCTCATTCTTTCCAAAGTATAGGCAGGAAAATAAAGAGAGATAAAATATAGGACATAAAAATAAAGGAGAAATGTACTTACCAGGAAGAATTAGTTTGCAGTTAAATTGTTCTCTCTCTAATGGTTATGATTTCTGTTTCAGATCATAGTTAGGAATATGATTAAATGTTCTGATAGAATTTCTTTCAGAAAAGAAGAGGTAACAGTATTAGTCTTGGATCTTACAAGTTCTGCCAGAGTCATGTGTTCATTTGACAACAATGGTTTAAGTTTTTTTTTCTGAAAGGTGGTAAACCTACCCTTCAGGGTTGAAGCTGAGGTGGAGGAAGTCTCTGAATAGTTTTATGCTTGTACCTCACAAGTCAAAACAGGTAAGAAAAAGGACACAGCTAGAAAGAAAAAATAACTGATGAGTAATTTCAGCACTTCAAGAACCTGTCTTTCGGGGCAGAGGTAAGATGAGGAAGAGGAAGTCTAAAACTTTAGGGACTTTTCTTATTCTGGGAACTTGCCAATATGATCAACATGAGGTAAGTAGCTTGCATGTCAAATAGTTTGTGATTAATTTTATGGTTCCCATGAGCTGCAGGTTGTTTAGTCCTAGTCTATTTTAATCTAGTCGCGCCTGATCAGGGATAATAAATTAGTCATAACTTCTCCTCTACTAACTTCCTCCCACATCTTATCCTCTCAAGTGGCTGTAAGATTTAGGAACAAATCTAGCTTCACAGTTTTCACTGCCTAAACCTTAGCTTGGAGGAGAGGTCTGAAACCCATGGCAGAAATCTCACTCATAATACTTGTCTCTGCTAGGTACATCCATGTCATGGGTTTGTGTGGAGTTGCTTTTTGCTTGGTAACGGGAGGAAGGGGCTGCAGGGCTGTCACAGTAAGCAATTCTTGAAACTTCTGTCTTTGAGTTTTGGACCCAACTCTTTCTTGGCTGGGCCAATCTGGCACCTCTGCCATCACCATTTAAGAAAGGAAATCTGCAGTGGAAGAGGAGATGGAGAAGTGGTACAGAATGGAGACAAGCATGTGGACCCCACAGTCAGAGAAGGAGGAAGGAAGGAAGGAGGAGGGTCGAACTGGAGACCCCTCTGCAGCCCATGGTGAGAACACAGGCTGTGTCCCTGCAACCCATGGAGAGCAATGGCAGGACTGAGAGCCGCCAGCAGCTACAGGTGAGTGTGCTCAGATGGGTGAGAGACTGTGTGAGGAGGCGGCCAGTGCATAGGCTGTGCTGGAGAGCCTGTGGGCCCCAGAGACACACCCAGGAGGTGCAGAGGAGCTGCAGCCCACAGGATGAACACACATCAGTGTGATTTGTGCCGGGCTACCCTGTGTGTGAGGGACACTGCGCTGCAGCAGGGAGGGCTGGCGAGGAGCCCACCTACCTTGAGGGAAGACAAACAGGAGCCATTGGGAAAGGACTGACTGAAACCCTCATTCCCTGCCCCCCTGAGTCATTCAGGGACGGAGGAGATAAAGACACCAGGATCAGGACCCTGAGCCTGGGAAGAGAGGAAGGGTGGGGGAAATGTGGTCTTAAGAGGCTGGTTGTACTCTTCATCATCGTGCCACTCTGCTGTTTTCTGTTTGTTACAGTTTTGGTTGGTGGCAGATTAAATTAATTTTGTGTTCTTCCCAAAGTTGAGCAGTCCTGTCTGTTTTGCCTGGGACTGTAAATGGTGAGTGAGCCCTTCCTGTCCTTAGGGATTTTCCAAAGGCCTTCAGTGACTTTTCTCTTCCCTGTCTCACCGGGAGAGGGAGGAGTCAGCGAGTGGCTGTGGGGTTCTGTATTCCCTGCTGGGCTAAAACCATGACAATCTTTCATCTTCTCTCAGTGGAAACTGAATTTTGGTAATAAAACTAAAGCTATGAATCCTCAGTCCTAATCCTCACCCAAACCTGAAGAAAGAACTGCAGATTACCATTGGCTTCAATTATAAGCCATTTCTCTGCAATTTCAGTAATTCTTTGAGGCTTTCATGATTTGGGCAAGTAAAATTTCTCTTGAGTAAGCCACACAATTTCTCATCTTCTGAAGTTACCTATAAGCCTAAACTAAACGCTAACATTGAGAAGAACTCATATTCAAACTCAAATCAGAAAGCTTTTTTTCCCCCTTACCAGCATAGAGAAACTGCTAGGTTAGGTTTAGCATGCAGAGTAGCATAGATTACAGCACCAAAGATTTACCATGCTTAAAGACAAAGCACTAGAGAATGTATCAAAAGAGTTTTTACTTGTTCTTGGCCTCTATACTACCATTAAGACAACAGTAGCATTTGGAATAGGGAAAGATTTCAAGGAGAAGTCACTTTGGGACAATTCTTTTTCTTCATTCCACAAGTCCTCCAGGCAAAGGGTGATGGACAACTCATTAGTTTAGTGTTCTTGGCCGCTTGGAGGTAGGGTAGATTAGATCTGGGATATAGAAGACAAACTAGCTTCCTGTAGCTTGCAAGGCTGGAGAGGATTGTTTTCATGTAGATATTGGAATAAGGAACAGGTCAGCATTAAGTATTTAAGATGAGCTTTTTCAGGTCAGTATTTTCATATCTGAAGAATATGCTGTCTCTAAGTCTCTTCTGTGTTTCCAGCACTAGAGGATTCTGGCTCTAGACCTTTTCAATACCTCATTGAAGTCAAAATGATCCAGTTGTAAAGCTAGTTCATTACTTCTTCATTTTCTATACCCAGACCTACGCCTATTTACAACCTACCAACTTATCACAGCTTCAAAATGAAGCACTTCTGCCAGAGCTGCTGTCATGAGCTCACGGACCAGCATAGAAATTTACAGCAGGTCAGTTTTAGATGTCATCAACACCAAGGCTGACCAACAATATCTCTTCATTGTTCCACAGTAAAGTTTCATGGATAATTCAGGATCAGATATTGAGTTTCAGGTTAGGTTAAAAGTTAGGATGAGGGTTCAGGTTACTTTTGGACAGCACATACTAAACAGATAGTTTTATTGTTGAGTACTGCATGACCTGTAGGACTAGAAGCTAGGCAATCACATAGAAATGACTTGTGATTAATTCTTTTGCTGTTAGGGGTCTCTGGACTATTAACCTTAATTTTAAGGTTAGGGTTCAGAAGATCTGGGTCATCAGAGCTAGATTTATTGCTGGATTCTGCAAAGCCCAGAGGGCTAGTCTGATGGCTTGAACAGGAATGAGCAAATGATTTGTGGGTCGGGGCAGTTAGGGATGACTAGACCATGGGAATAATGCAGCAAACAGTTTGCACAGATGCCAGTTTTGGCCTCAGCAAAGATTTAGACTGGTAGCAAGCAAACGATCTAGTGAAATAGTCTTTTACATTTAATAAACCTACAACCAAAAAAGAGTTTCTATAACTACACTAGATTTACCAACTTACCAAATTTACTTCCAGTCTATTGGAAGTACAACATTGTTAAGCTAGGAATATAAGACTGGATGAATTTATCAGTTCATTAATTCTCATCCAATGCAAATTTTCCAGAAGAAACAAACACATCATATACACAAAAACATATTAGAGCACAACTTTGAGTGTCACTGACAGGCCAACCTGCTAATAGCAGGCCAGCACAAATCATACAACTAATCAGGATTTTTTGCTCAGTATGGACAGCATGTAAAAAGCACATTTCAAGAAGATACAAGACAAGCTGAAGCTAGAAATGAATTTTTGTGTGCAGTTCAAAATCAAACCATGATGAAGTCACCAACAGTAGTTCTACAAATGACAGTAACCTTTGCAGCCAAAAACTAACACAAAGTAATCAGCCATCTACTGACCAAAAGCAAGATGGATAGGTGCTACCTAGCAGAACGCTGAAAAGACTTCCAGCCCTGGTAAAGTGGGAGGTTGCTACCAAAACTGCTTTGGGCAAAAGTGCTCAGTGTTCTTGATGTCAGCAGTGGCTTCCTGTACAGGACCTATTGCCAGTCACCTGGCTATTTGCCATTTGGCATGTATCACCAGTCTCAATAGTACTGTCACAAATAGAGCTACCTAAGTTTTCTGGCAAGAACTAAAGCTGTCACTGGCTGGAGGAACTCAGAGGCACCAAGAGTGTAGCTCACCACAATCCTGCTGCTGTAGCCAAAGATAACATCAACAGGTTATCCCGTTAGTCACACGATAACAATCACAATCCATTCTCAAGCAAGTACTAGGAGTGTAATGTATCTGAATACAGACAAGATGAAGTCAGACATCTTTTGATCTCTGAGAGATGCTGGTCAGACCTGAGAAAAAGAGAGATAAAATTAATGCCTAGATCAGGAGATGAAAGGGGGAATCCGCTGATTTACACACATGGCCCTTTGATTTTCTGGGTTCTTTTGCTTCCTCCTAGCTCTGCCTTAGACAATATACAATGATGCCACGCAGGGGTAGTCCCGAATGGACCTGGAAAAAAAGAATATGCTTATGTGCCTCAATCTTTAGGGCAGAGAAGGTAGTAGCTCTCAGATAAGAGTAGCTCTCTTGTGTGACCACAAGACAACTGCAAGAAAGAGAAGGGAAATAAGTAAATCAACTTCATCTCTCCTTTTCCTGCTTGCTTGTCCTTTTTTTATCCTTCCTGGAAGCTTTCTCCTCTTCTGTGACAGGCACTTGAAAGTACTCACTATCCCTCTGAGCCAGAAGTGGCACAGGGATTAGGAAGCTAACAAGACCAAAGACTCTGGCTAGGCTGAAGATCTCTGTGCATGAAGGTGGCAGATGGTAGGTAGAGGTGCAAGGGTGGGAGACAGCAAGGAGACACCCTAGAGCTCTGGGAGGAGAAATACAGAGAAACAGGTAGGAAGTGATGGTGGACCAGGAGCTGGCAAGCAAAGGTTGGGAAGTGCAGGGGAAGTTAAACTAGACAGGTATCTGCTAGCATTTAAAGCTGCATTAAATCTGCTAGCATTAAAGCTTGTTGTTAGCAAGAGATTTAACTTCTAGAGCTATGTTTGTTCTATTTGGGACAGAGGCACTCGAGATGGAGTGAAAGAGTCTGCAGAAGGCCAGAAAGGATGTATGCATATATGGAAAAGAATAGACAGAGGAAAGAGAGTGGCAGGAAGAAGTAAGGGAGAAACAGGGACAATGTTGAGCACCTTGAAGAAGTCTGCAAAGCTGTCAGCTCAGAGCACTGCTCTGCACACTGGACAAAGGCACATTAAAGGCTCAAAACCAAAACACCATTTGACAGGCTCTGGGGAATTCAAGGGTGCTATCAGTTCACCTTTCGGTACTGGACATATATGAACTCTCAGCACAAAGTGCCACGGAAGAAAACCACTGTCTGCTATACTCAAACAGTAAATCTGGCAAAGGTACAGAGCAGGATACCAAGGCTGACAACAGTGCCATCTAAGGAATGATTGAATAGATATGACAATATGATGGATGTCTACAAAATCACAAAAGTGGCATGAGCATGGTAAATAGGAAAGAACTATGCACCTATTTCTTTTGGTATAGAAGCCAGAGGGCATCAAATGAAAAGCAGGAAGCATTTTTCACACAAATAAAAAGGTACCTTTTCCCTTTCTTAACTCATAGTAAAGCCAGCTAACCCCTTGCCACAGGATGTTGTGGGACACCACAAGTTAACTTGCATTTAAAAATTCATGAACAAATTCACAGAAGAAAAACCCATCAGAGCTATTAAAAACAAAGGCCCCATCTCTGGCTCAGGAATTACATGAGCCACAAATTCCTGGAGTCTGAAAGAGTGTTTTGAGGAAGTCTCACTACTTTTGCCCTCTTCCCACAGCCTTCTTTAGTCATCTATCCCTGACCATCCTCAAAAATGAGATACTGGATTAGGGATGGACCTTCAGGTTTAACCTAGATCATCACTGTGGGTGTATGCAAGACAGAGGTAGAGAAAAGCATGAATATTACTATGGAATAAGTGCCCAAAGTCTGTGTGTCATGATAAATGGAACCGAGCCCAGAATTTGGAAATGCTGAGCTTTAGCCATCACTGGCAATAAGAAACACCAGTAACGCAAACAACCATGAAAGCACCACCAAACAATAAAGGGAAGCCAGATAGGGTGGAGGCAGGTCCCTCACTAGCAGGAATAATTGAGCCACATAGTTGGAGTTTCTTTTAAAAAACCAATATATTTGAACATCTGTCAGACTTATGAGTCTGTAATGGGCTGGCAAGACAAGATTCCTTGTCTCTTCTGTGACTTATTTGCTTTTAATGTCTGGCCTCAGAAAATCAGCAAGGACATGGCAAGAACAGATCCATTTAAAAGGGAACATGTAGCAACCTGCATGGAGCTTGGAGAGAGGAATCCAGGCTGCTGCCAGTCAGAGGGATGAGAAAGCAGCCATACAGTCAGTATGCACTGGAGGGATGCTAGCTGTGGCTGTGGTACAGAATTTTTGCTCATCTCTCTTTTACCAGAACCTTTGCAGTAGCCTTCTCATACTCACAAAGCTTATCCTACTTCCTAGGCTAACACATACACATGAAATTCTCCCCTTAGAGAACTTTTATTGAAATCCAGTATTGAATATTCTCTTTCTCACTGCTCCCATACCTTCAAACCAGCTTCACCTTTTCATGTGTACTCTACAGAGATTAACAGTTTCCTGCCTTAATCTCTTTTCTAACAAAGCAGGCAAAACTGTTTTTATTTTCTCCTGTAAGACAGACGTAGGATCTAGTTTAAATAATTTTTCACCATACAGGGCCAGAACGAGAAGGTATACCTTTCTTGGATCTCACCTCTGTCTTGTAAAATAGTATTAATTCTTCCCTATAAGTTATCTTTGACACAGTTTAAGAGTTTAACTTGCTGCTTCCTGAACTCCTTCAAATGACAAGAACATTTGTTGTCACAATGTAAACCAAAACCCCAGGCCTTTTTCCTCCTCATACATAGGAAAATTGATGAGTTCTCAGCCTAGAACAGAATTAGCTCCTTATGTGCATGACCTTACAAACAGTCCAGTCCTCAATGTCATACGAGTCTATGTATATGATGTTTGGATATCTCCTTCATCTTGAAGTCAGGAACAGATGTTATTAGCTTGCATTTAATTCTGAGCTATCATAACCAATGAAAGTATTTGAGTAGATAAGGACTAAAACTACTTTTGTTCTCTTGCCAGCTGTCCTTCACCTGAAAGTAACAGCCATTCCCTTTTATGCACCTTGAAGCTTCAGTGCTAAAACCTGTTACCTCTTAACCACTTACATTATCTATATACAATCTTCAAGAAATTTTCAGTGAAGTACACACACACAAAATCCACTGGATTAAACAAGGATATCAGGTTATCCCAATATGACAAAACTTGATAACTCCAGCTGCAATTTAATTCTTTTTCCCACCATTTCTAATTGTCTCTGTCTTTAAAATATAATCTGAAATGCTGCATATTAGGGAGTTGAGCCTAGAAGGCAAGTAATTCCCCAAATCAGATTTCCTCCCTTTCAGCAGCACTAAACTTGTGCTTTTAATTTACAAGCAATATTAAATATAATTTCATAGTAACATGTCATTTACTCTTGTTAGTTACCTGGCACCAGCCCTCTTACAGATTTATTAAATTACTTTGCCTGTGACCTGCAATTTCATGTGCCATTTCTTTCAGCATTCAGAAGTGGAGATAATTAATTCTCCTTCCTTGATCACTGGAAGCATTCTCAGTTTTGCTTTGTCTCATTTTTGTTTGTCATTCCACCCATCATCACCCTTATTTGAAAACTGAGGTATTTACTCACTTCTTTTGGGTTATACTTTTGAGAGTCAAATCCCTGCTGTATCCTTATTTCATATACCTTTCCAATTCACCTTTCTTCTCATGTTCTCTTAAAATTACCAAAGAACTTATCGTTGCTTGTTTTAATTTTCTCTTCAAGGTTCAATTCAGTCTGATTCCTGGCACTTCTCACTTTGCTTGTATACTCCTGACATCCAACACATAGCTTTCCTTGCTGGTCAATTCTTTTTTCCATCCCATGTAATCTCCCTGCTTACTCTTAATATCTCCTTTGAGATGGTTATTCATCCAGTTAGGACTGGGGCCCTCTTGGTAAGACTTTTCCACCCACTGGTTGAGATCCAAATTACAAATAGTTTCGTACCTTTGACTTGAGAAATTCCAAACTTCCTCCACATCCAAATCCCTGTATTTGTCATGCCAGTTCCATTAAAACTTATTATATGGATATTTCAGAATATATAAAATTACATAGTCCTTTATGTGTTTAAAGCACAAGTACCACTAACTTCAGTCACAGCTGTGAATGTTCAGCACTTCTGTAAACCAGACCCTAGAGTGTCCTGTCAGGACCCCAGAAATGAGGAACTTGCAATTAGTGACCACCTGTGGAAAAGTGTGATGCCTGGCAAGGCACAGGGACCAAATGGTAAAGGGAGAGGGAGAGAATCTGTGTAAGCTGCTATTCAACTGTCATAGCTGTGTGACTTGTTCTTTTTCTTCTCACAGCAACCTTGTTCCATTACTACACATCTCCCAGGTTTTTCTAACAAACAAAGAGAGAGTATTAAAGACAACATCTTGCCCCAGTATACATTGATGATTCACTTCCAGTGAGTAAATATCCTGTGGAGAAAAAAAAATACCCCAACAAAACTGAAAAAACCCAGTATGCTTGCAATTAAAGATACTATCAGAGAGCAAATTTATGGCATAGGGCAGGGAAATGTAATCATGATGGCAAAGTTCAGAGTGCTTTGGAAATTTTAAAACTTCCAGGTGCTTAAATGAAACTTTAATAGTACTTTCAATATGTATTTTTTTTCTGTGCAATTTGGCTTGGCTTTTATTTTTTTTGAAAGCAAAGTGAAAAAACAGAAGTTGCATCATGCAACCACTTGTAAGCACTGCACTGTCAACCATATGAATTTTCCACACAGGTCTAAGTAATTTCATTTAATGGAGTAGCTTATAGCAATAGGTTGTTGACCTCTTTATTGGCAACACTGAAGTGGGATGATACATACTCTGCTAGCATCTAAGCAGACTTTTGCTGACAGCAGATAAAGTGTAAGAGGACCTAAATATGACATGTACTGTTCCGTCTTCCTCAGCTCTTTGTCTAACCCATGTCAGCATTACTCCTCCTGTGTCACCTCCTCTCACACAGCTTTGCCTTCATTAATCTCCTCTCTGCTGCTGCCTCAGGATCCAAATTCCATCCTTCTCACAAAACCTTTCTACTCTTTGATCCCAGCACATCTCTCTCATTACCTAACAAATCTGAGCCTTCTGGATGCTTATGCACAGTTCTTTGTCTTCTCCCAATTCTAGACTTATTATCCAGACTGCCTTAATTCCCTTTTTACACTATAGCTCCTCATGTATTCATTCTTGCTGACCATCTATGCTTCCCTGTTGCCATATATGCCTTTCCCATGGTTTGACACACAGGATATATACAGTCTTTATACTCATCTTCTTATTAACTGTTTGCCATCAAATCTTTACTCAGCCAGTTAGTTCCATTTTCCCCATTTCATGAGCTAGACTTCTCTCTTCCTTCTTCTCCACTATCACTTCATTTTTTTCTCCTAGTGGTTTCTGCTGTCTCCTCATCATCCCTCCACCTAATGCATTGTCCTTTTTCCCAGATAGTTTGAGATTTTTCTTCTTAATCTTTAAGAACACCTTGTGGCAGTGATTGTGACAGATCAATTTGTACATTCAAGATAATAAGATTTCTTTTAATCAATTTTAGATGTGTGTTTTTTATGCTCAATATATTCCCTAATCTGCAGATAACAGTCTGATGCTTGGTGTTAGACATATGTACATAAAATCCTTTACTTCCCACCTAAGTACATTTTCCTGTTCCTTTTCCCCTTGTTCACTAAGACAGAAATAGCTGAGCCTCCCAGAAAAGAAATTAATAAATAAAATTCACTTCTCTTCTGTGACTCATTACAGTGAAATAAACTTGAACAGAACATCAAGAACAGAAAGTTGGACCTCTTTTAAATGTGTAGATAAACTAAGGTATTGGGAAGGCAAGAGAGGAAAATATTTTGTATGGACCATTTGCAAAACCAAAGCACTCTTAGAAGTAACTGCTGCTCCCTGGATACAGCTGCACTGAAAAAGGGCTGGTTTCTTTGATAACTGTATTTCAAATCAAATAAGTCACCTCATACCAGTTTCTAACACTTTTAAAGAAATGTTTTATTTTTACATGGGATGCCTTGCGAGTGCTGTCACACTAACTAGGGTGAGGGGTGACGGACTGCAGCATTACTCAGTCTCATTCATACTTGCCAGCCAGAATTAGCTTTAACAGTGCCACATCCAATATTAGATTTAGTGCTTTTCCCAGACTTAAGAGTTTTCCTTCACATACAGCTTGCCTGTTTTGGCTGCCCATTCAGTATCAGCCAGTATGAGGAACCCCCAGTTTGGAGTTAGTGTGCATAGGGAAAAAAACCCCTCACCAAAGCCCAAACAAAACTGCCAAAGCTCAGTTAAATATGCACTGTGCTGCCAGGTAACAAATCTACTGACTGTAAGCTCTTCATACAGTGAAATGACACTATCCCAACAGAATGCTGCTCCTGCAGGATCCTGCCATGTCCTAATAAAGACAGTCTGCCAGAGAACAAAGATTAGCCATGTCTGAGACCTTGACGGGTCAATTTAGTCAAATATATTCAAAGGCATGTTGGGTGGGTAATTCTGGAGCAGATGAATACTATCACTAATGTAAGCCACACGGCAATATTTCACTGCCAAGGCTTTCATCTGGTGATAAAACAATGTCTTAGGAATACAACACCAAGAGACACCAGAAACAAAAGCAAAAGTATCTCCATACTTCTTTTTAATGCAAAAGTGTCATGCATACACTCCCCTGGACACTGGGCACTGTAATGGTGAGGGTTGTTTCAGAGCATTAAAATTAGGGGTGAGGGGACTTTTCTAATCAGCCTATTTAGAACTTAAAAGTGTCGTTCTTTTCTGAACGTATACTCACTGAGCAATAACTTAAAACCTTAAGCTCTGAGTACCCTTGGATGGAGAGCAAGAAGCCTGAACACTGTATCAATGCAGCTCTGATTAGCTAGTTCCATGCTGATACTGAGAACCAGGCATGTTTCAAAATAATTTGAAATGGCTATTTTCGTGTTTTGCTCCAATATAGGTTAACCACCTGAGAGATAAAGAGTGCCAGACCGCGCTACAAGTTTTGTTCAGAAGCTATGGTAATGTGGAAGCTTGGTTGGCCTGCTTGGATTAGCCAAAGATCTGGGAAATGCATCAGGAGGAGCCATCTTCAACCTGGTTTTCAAACATGCCTCTGCCTGTTAGAAGCAGGATTAATCAAAATAGGGCCAAAGTTTGTTTGCAGGGTTTCTTAACCATAGAAAACCATTTCCTCAACAGACCATCCTGGTCTGAATTTTGAGTTCCTAATGAAAACTGAAACCTGGGACGGTGTTTGGTGGTTTGGGATTTGACAGAGAGTATTTCCCATGGCCCTAGTTTTTAGCCAAGGAAAAACAGGGTAGCTGTGTCTACAGAACAGAACTAAATCCATGAAAACTGGATTGGTAAAATAGCAACAGTGTCATTAGAAAAAGTGTAATGTGAAATGGCAGCATAAGTATTTATGTTGTGTTTTTGAAAAAAGCCCGATGGATTTGGCAGGATTTCAACTGCACTATCCCTTAATTGTCCAGCCCACAGCTTTCACCACAACTACCTGAAGATCTGGCTTCTGGCTGAATGGGAAGATATTCCAAGAGTCCAGGGAAAAATGTGGAAGAACAGTTGGTACCCTTGGGAACGAAACATAAATCTCTGACAGGTCTGCTAAAGCTTCAGGAAGGAAGTGGACCTTTGACACAATGGCCCATGTGCTTCTCATACAGCCAGCTCTAGACAATGTTTGTAAATGATCCTCATGAACAGCTTTTTGTCTGCAAATAGACAGGAAAATAGTGCAAGAATCCTTAAGTCTGACATGAAATACAACTCATAAACAAATGAAATGTCAATTTTTCAGTATCTGTAATAAACCTTGTACCTGGCATAACAGTGGAGATCTTCCTGTGAAAGGGAGGATGTGGATATTGTTGACTCAATGCTTTTCCAGCTGTTGCTTCATATAGTTTGTGATATATCAATGAGGACAATGACATCCATTAATATCCAATTAATTTGGATTCAGGCTGCTAGTTCTGATAGAGGAAAAAAAAGTACATTTCAGACTCCAACATCTGTTAAGAGTTGTTCTGACTCCAGCTTTCTAAGGTACATTGAAATGGATTCTCCCTCTTCCCCAGCATAGTTTAGGCAGTATACTGAAATCATATTGATCAAGGGACTGACAAAAACAATTTGGTCACAGCCAGGAAAAGAAGGACACTGACTGCAAGCCAGATGGGCTGGTGTAAACTGTTGTTCTGTGGGTTTCAGTGAGTTTAGGGCCAGCCAGCTGACCATTTGCCTCTACATCCCTACGCTGATGCACACGAACGGAGTCTGATGTCTAACTCTCAAACGAGAATGGGATTTAAGTGCGTAAATCTTTACGCATTATGATGAAATATATCCCATGAAAAAATCAGACTTCTCTTTTGTGCTTGTGTCATAAAACTTAAAAGAAGTGAAAATTTTAGCTGGGAGGGAACTTTTATGACCTAGTTATAAATCTCTACAAGGAGCGGTCTGCAATTGAAACACTGACAAACTCTCAAGCAGAACAGTGCAAGTGGGTGCGCCAGTAACATCCCCTCCAAATTCTGCTCCAGTGCAGTCAGTGTGTCTCATGCCAACATTTAGAGTCCACAATGAAATAACCAGTACAAAGAGAGGAAAACAGTCATTTCTGAATTAGTGTCCCTCTTCAGAAAATAACCACAAAAACAGGGCAATGTCATTACTAGAATGTTGTGGTTCATATGGTCTAACAAGAGACTGTCAAAGAGAAAGCAATGTATTCCCTCTTGTATAAGCAAACAGGGGAAGAGGAGGACTAAAAAAATGGTTAAAACAGTATTGATGTGACAGAGAAAGCATTCTCTGTTGTGCTTAGAGACAATTAGATGTTTTTTAGATTTTTTTTTTCTATTTCATAAGATCATTTCATCATTTTTTTCCCCTCTAGGTTTGTTTCATTGCTACTTAAATCATATTTCTGTTTGGTTTTGGGTTTGTTTTTGTTTTATTTTTTAAGCTTCCTTTTGTTTGATTATAGATACAAAGCCTAATGAACCTAACAAAAGCAAGCTTTAAAAAAAACCCTCAGTGTCAACATTCTCATCATATCAAGGCACCTTGATCAAGGAATCAGTTTGGTTTTTCTTTTACAGTTTATCTCCTGTACTCTTTCCTGGCCAAACTGCTCTTAAGACAGAATGACATTTCTGTTTCATAAGCCCACTGATGGAATTAATGACTAGGCTTATTAATTAGGATTATTGGAATTTCCCGTCTTTCTGTTTCGTAGTAGCACTCCACCTCTGCTTGCCAATCATAATTATAACTACTGACTCTATCACATTCTGCTTTTTTAAATGAAGTAAAATGTTTGGCTTGGCCCTGTGCCAAGCATGGGGTCATTCCCAAACTTGTAATAACATATCCTTAGCTGATGTTTCTAAGTAACATGTGTAAATAGGAAAAAACAGTTACACTGCGGGGGTTTAGCTTGGCCACATGTGACTACAGTTAAAGAACATGGGAAGAAAATCAGTGGTCTTTCCATGATAGCTGTCCAGTTCAACAATGAGCACACTGCACAGAGACAGAAGTGCAGACACAGGCAGAGTTAATCACTTTCTTTGCTCAGCAGCAACCTAGTGCAGCACATCTCTTCTTCGTTATGAACCAACCGTGCAACCGCTGCCTGCAGCTGAGCCTCGACGATGAGTCTAGCAAAAATATGATGAAGCTTACCAGAATATTCTTTCTATTATCTTCTATTTACCTCTGGTAATGCTAAGCTGCTGTTAGAATGAAAAACACATTTTGGGATTTAAAGACATCACAGGTGGTTTCTTGGTAGCACCCTCTAGATAAAGCAGAAGGTTAGGTGGCACTACAAGAGATGGGCTAAAGCGGTGAAGCTTGGCTAAGGGTTTGGATCTTGGATCAGTTAAGATGTTTGAAATCAAGGGTTTTGTACTGACTGTTACAAAAATAGGCTTCCCTTAAGCTTGCCTCCAACTTTGATACTATAAAATTCAGAAACTTGTGAGCTGAGGGTACCCAGATTCACCGAACAATTTTGCCCCATGCTTTACTGCAGAGTGAAATGTTAAAAACTGAGGTGTGACATGGAAATAAACCATAAAACAAACAAATACACTGAGTGTGTCAAGTTATCCCAAAATATTTTTTTTTCTTCCAGAGGCCCCAGTGACTTTCATTATTCAGATTTGTACTGCTTGGTTTGGATTAAGTGGGTTTAAAGTAGGTATTCTGCAGTGGAAACAGTTGTAGGTTGCTGAACAGTACCACTAGGACAAAAAGAAAGAAATTCCTATAAGTACAAAACATTCTATCTAGCAGGTACCCCTGGTACTCTGTGTAGCAACAGGTCTAGTAGAGGGACTGCTCAGTTCTACATGAGACATAAAAAAAACTTTCCAGCTGCTGACTCTGTTCATTCAGGATCAGCTGAATGAACCTCCTCAGCCTCACAGACCTTCTCATTCTCCTGTCTGAAAGCTGTCATCATCAGCTGGAGATCACATATGATAACTTCTCTCTTCAAGGGCCAGGTGGCCATGCAGAGGTAGGAATACATCATTTTGGAACCTCTGTGATCAGTGAGGTGGAATTTGGCAATGCAGTAAATAACAGACCAGCAAAGGAAGAAAAAAATCCAGACCTGTAAGTTAAAGCTGTTTGAAAAGAGTCTTATCTGAAACTTTTCCCTCCTGCCATTTCACTATCATGATCTATCTTTTTTCACTATCATTTCACTATCTTTGCCACAGCAAAGAAAATGTTTCTTGCCTTGCTGTTATGTGTAGGGACAATATATTCCTGATTTACCCAAGAGATTTTAACAGAGGGACATAGTATACTTTTCTTCACTACAAATTTCTCTGACTTATAGTGCCTTGAGTCACTTTGAAGATGATCCAGTAGAACAGGACCATGTTTCCAAGGTCAAATGAGTGCACCATGTACTGGGAAGAATCCTTCATGTGTGGTTTGGTGGTTATAGTAGGAAACTGGCAGACATGGCTCCTGGGAATTGATGTTTGCTGAGGCACTGGTGTGCAATAAAGCAGATTTAAGGCACGTGGAAAATGAAGCAACAGCAATCAAAAATGATGTGTTTGGATTATCATTCCTACTATGCAATAGAACACGAAAGCATAAGCCCTTGACTGGTCTTATACGAAGTTGTGAACATTTTGTTTTTCACATAAAGTCCAGCAGAACTTTAACATAACTTGTGTAGAAGCATGTATTCTCTCTGTTTTCCACAAGCTATAAAGTTCCCCATATGGAAAACCGGAAAGTAAGTCCAGATCTTGGCCCAGACTGTGGTGGATGGTTTTTTTTTAACTCAGTCTGTTGGCACAAAGAAATGGCAAAAATGGTTTAGCAAGACATTCAAATATTTCCCTGTTATGGATCTACCTGTGGAAGTTAGGTGGCGATTCATTTCAGTCAAGATAAGATAGTAAGCTTGAGGCCAATCTCATTTTCATGCGGGGCTGGATCTGAGTAGAACAAGTCTATAACCACCATAGCCAAAGATTCTCAAAATCTCTAAAATTTTTAACATTCTCTCTCCACACTCCTCCCCTTTCTCTGCTCTTTCATATGTCAGATCCAAATTTTCTTTTGCTATGTTATGGACTCACATTAGTTACAGTAAAATTGAGGTGGCATACAAAACTATGTACTGCACTATCACAACAGAAGAGGCAGCGGGAACAATTTCCAAAAGCTCAGTGGGTTAAAAGCAATAATAACAGCTGGAGTTATCCAAGCTTCCCATGTTCAGTAGGTGCCTCTGAAAATGAAGTCTACTACACACTGTAAACACTGTAAATGTAGGGACCATGACACAAGAATGGAAATTGTTATGGCATTAAATTGATGACAAAAGTTTCACAATGAGTTAATGTGAGTGCCCAGCATAAGCTGCAGGTTCCTAGAAGTTATACAGAAGACATTTAGGTAGAGTACTTAACCTCTAAATAAATACATGCTCTCTCTGAGGCATAACACTCTTGGGTATGTTGAGGGGGCAGATATTTGATACCAGCAAGGCTGGAGGTAGCAATTAAGTCAAAGTCTACTACGGTTGAAAGCTACCACAGCAGGGAAATGGGAACAATTTACTGTGACAGTGTATATATCTTTTCTCACAGAGAAGGCTCCTCACGTACATAATGACATTTCTTCGTGGGATGACCCTTCTGCTGGTAGACACACAGCACTTTCAGATGACAAAAAGACAAAGACTATGAGAGAGGTGACAAGACATGTAAGCGGCAAAGTAATCATAAGAATTATGTCATATATCTGTCACCTTTGTCTTTCATTTGCCACCATGGACACTGTGGTTTGGCTGATTCATATTACTGACTTAAAACTTGGAATTCAAACATAATGTTAAGGGAACCAGGTAACTCTACTACAAGGAGATATTCAGTGTTTAGTCAGCTGCTTGGCACTTGACACAGACATCTCTGGACAGACAGGAATAAAATAAAGTTTCATATGTAAAGAGCGACTTCCAGGAGGATAGAGACAGACTGTTCTCAATGATGTCCAATGATAGAACAAGGGGCAAAAGGTACAAGGTGGAACATAAAAGGTTCCAAAGAAACATAAGGAAAAAGTTCTTCACTGTGAGGGTGATGGAGCACTGAACAGGCTGTCCAGATAGGCTGTGGAGTCTCCTTCTCTTTAGATATTCAAAACCCAACTGGGTGAGTTCCTGTGTGACTTATTCTGCCCTGGCAGTGGGTTTGCACTGGATGATTTTTTGAGATCCCTTCCAAACTTTAAAATTCTGTGATCCTGTGATTCAGTGATATGCAGAATAGAATGAATCAATGATGTTTGCTCTGACTTCTGTATAAAGTTGACTTAACCTTGACCAAAGATGCTGGAAGAGAGCCTTTGTGAAATTAAAGCAACAGAGATCAGGGTCAAATCCTCAGCTGGTAAAACTGTCAGATCTGTACTGAGGTAAATGGTGTTAAAGCCTCACTATCAAATGGGGCAGTCCATGTTACATCATTCAAAAAAAAGAAGTATGAAAAGCTAGCTTGTAAGCTCAAGAAGAACAAACAGTTTACTGAGCAGGAAAAGCTCCTATTCATTAAATAAGGGTCAAGCATATGGGCCAGTAAACTTCCCTTCATTTGATCAATTATGCTTTAAAAATCAAATTAAAACCATTCTTAAGGATTCCAACAGTTAAAGCCACAAGAATGTCTCATGGTTGGGTAACAGTAAGGCAGTAAATCAGATCTTTTCGTAGGCCTTGCAAATGCAGAGCAAACAATAACAAATCAGACAACGGCAGCAGAGCTATATCCTTTGAATCGGACGCTAACAGTTACACACTGTGTTTTGCAAAAGCAGCACAATAGCATGTTGCTGAGAGCATATAGAAAGTTGAAACACAACAACAAAAACAAAAAACATTAAAAAAACTGGCGTTTTTCCACTTTCAGTCACAAAAAGCCATGAGGAAGCTGAGATACGAGGACATTGCAACTGCTTTCAAACAGGTCAATCTGCTACGTGAGGTCAGCAGTACTGCTGCTATTGACTTCAGCTGAATCAGAGCTTGGTGCACTGGTTTTAATTTACCACGTCACTGAAGCTGTACACTGATATAAATCCACACCAGAGCAAAACTGGAATAATGCTGCAGTTAATCAGGCCTAATGAAACAATGGTCCTCAAGGTCAAAAATACAGCTGCATCTCTGATGTTAGGATTAATACTTGCTTGGCTTTGAAATTCATTAAAAAGATTCTTGCTGTGGATGTCATAGATCACATACGGAGAGGTTAACCAGCACAACCCTCAGATCTATGTGACCTGGAAAAAAATGCCACACGAAGAGGTGCAAATCAATAATTCTAAAGATCCATCTGCCAAGAGTAGCTCCATTGGCTAAGCAGTAATACAAAAAATGATCTCGATAATAGGGGTAAAGCCCAACACCAAAAATATCCACAGGTTCATAAACCTTTTCTTGCAGTCCAGCCAATAAAAACGCAATACTTGTTGCACATGTTACTGAGAGAAGGAACAACATACATGTACCATCTGCCCAGGGTCAGAGCATTCATGTATTAGCTGAACTGCTGCAGAACACATTAGAAAACCCTCACCGATGAACCTCCTCTAGCAAAAAATTCCCAGAAATCAGAAGGTATTTAAAATAAAGTCTGCTGAGCTAAGTCAGTATTAGTCTTCCCCTCAGATACTCTCAAAATCAGTACCAGACATCCCTGAGGAATGAAGAAAATGATAGATTTATAATGGTTGATGATTTAATTTACAGAGGAGGTTTGATCATATTGAAAGACACAGACACTTTTTCCATATAATAGGGAGACATAACACTGAAGTTAAATCTAGTTGAATTGACGCCATCTATCCAGGAATGGAAACCAAGCAGAAAGATTTGATTTACAGCAGCAATTCTTTTCACTAGCTCAGGCACCTCCTTGCTTCCGCGTGCTCCATATCATGCCCATAGCTCGTTCTTTGAGCTGTGAGCTGACTCCATCCTCAACAATCTCTGCTGGGGTATTTTCTCCCACAGTCATAATCAACCAGTCGTCTCTTCCCTGGCCTGTGCTCACATTCTGGCGTGTGAATGAGATCACTCAATCTGCACTTGAAATGCTCACAAGTCACTGAGTGGCCCTCTCTGCCCTGCAACATGTAGAACTGCCTGGTAGGATTGGCAGAAACACTGAAGCAAACACATCATTTTGACAATGGTAATTCTCACTAACCTATATGGGTGATCTCAGCTGAGGTAAGTCACATCAATGGGAATGTTCAGTGCCTTACTGAAGATATTCCTCTAAAAAGTAATGTTTGTGTAGCATTAAGAGATATCTAAACCCAAACATTTCAGCTACCAAGAGTTCTATTCCTTCAAAAATGTTTTTGTTTGACCCACCTTCTTTCTTGTTGATGCACTTCTCAATGGAACAAGTGAGTCAGTATCTCTGAACAACGTTGCAGCCACCGTTTGCTCCTAAATGGAACACAAATGTCATGCCTGTATTGACACAAAGAATATGGGCAACTTGTTTCTGGCTTTATTGACATGCCCTGGTGAGGCCTCATCTGAAGTCCTGTGTCCAGTTCTGGGCTCTCCAGATAAAGAGAGACAGGGAACTTCTGGAGAGAGTCCAGCACAGGGCCACCAAGATGATCAGGGGACTGGAACATCTTCCTTATGAGGAAAGGCTGCAGGAACTGGGGCTGTTTAGTCTGGAGAAGGGGAGACTGAGGGGGCACCTCATTAATACGTACAAGTATTTAAAAGGTATATGTGAGGAAGATGGGGCAGCATACTTTTTTTCTCATAAGTACCTAAAGGGTGGATGTTAAGAGGATATGATAACACTTTTGTATGTAGTGTCCAGTGACAGGACAAGGAGTAATGGACAAAAGCTGGTACACAAAAAGTTCCACTTAAACACTAGGAAAACCTATTTTACTGTTTAAGTGAGGGAGCCCTGGCACACGCTGCCCAGGGAAGGTGTGGAGTCTCCTTCTCTGGAGATTTTCAAAACCCACCTGGATATGTTCCTGTGTGACCTGACTGAGGGGAATCTGCTTTAGCAGGGGAGTTGGACTGGATGATCTCTAGAGGTCCCTTCCAATCCCTACCATTCTGTAAGTGTAATACTTGTATAAATTAACTGCATTCTAACTGAAAACATGTTTTACAAGCTTTATTTCTGTCTTTAGCTACAACTGAAACTCAGATAAGGAAGATAATTTGAC
This sequence comes from Urocolius indicus, assembly GCA_013401255.1. NCBI lineage: Eukaryota > Metazoa > Chordata > Aves > Coliiformes > Coliidae > Urocolius > Urocolius indicus. The sequence continues at coordinate 40,429 of WBNH01008055.1, read as the reverse complement.
TTCAGGATGGGTCATATTCTTAGCAAGGCAATAAACAGATTTACACCAACTAAGAACAAAGCACATTCCTTTTCATTCCACAGAGTTAGAAAACTATCACAGAAATATATTTCTTCCCTCTAGTTTTGTGATAACTAAAATCTACTGTTTTATAAGGACAAAGTAAACAAAATACCCCCATTTTTTGCATTTTAGGAGGAAAAGAATGGTCAGAACCTTGAAGTGTCTGAAGGAGAAATATGATGATTTCAGCAGTTTAGGAAAAACGCAGTATTATAGGTATTGAATAAAGTTAGGAAAGGGCAAGACAAGTTTTGTTATGGCCTGGGATATATGCTTAGATAAAAGACATGATAGTTCCAAAGAACACAAATGAAAAAAAAATGGGTTCGAGTTCATGAAATGACAGACTATGGGAAAAGCAAGAGAGAATCTGACCTATAAAACCTATTTCTTAGAATATGATTCTGACTCTAAAATTCAAAGAGAAGCCAAAACTAATAAACAATTAGTATAGTGTCAACATTTATGCATATCCAATCATGATGTGCAAGGAGAAGAATACCAGCAGTTTAAGTTACTGAGTGAAGACCCAGTGAGGTATATCAGTTGCTCAAAACATTGACAGGGCAATGAGATGGCTGAGAAAGCCTGCAGCAACATTACTCAAACATAGCACAAAAGGTCAGTAAAGATGTGTGTGAATGGATCCAACTGGATCTTCAGATTGCATCGCTGAACAGAACTGGTTTCTTCAGTGCTGGTGCCACTGAATGTGGGTGTTTCCATTCAGAAAGTCATAAATCCATAAGTAAATAGTCTATTTACAGTGGTGTTAAACAGCAAAGGAAAAAGAAATCTGTGAGGAATGTCACTTAGAATCACAATCACAGAATTGTTTAGGTTGGAAAAGACCTTTAAGATCAATAAGTCTAATCATTAACCCAACAGTGCTTTGGCCACCACTAAATCATGTCCCTAAGCGACACATCTTCACAGCTTTTGAATACCTCCAGAGACGATGACTCCACAATTACAGACACAATGCCAAGCCAGACTGTCCATGTGAGAACAAACCAAAGATGTCTCACATCAGGAAGAAATGGGGTAAGGCTTTCACGATGGGGTTAAGATCTCAATCACAGACAGTGGATGTGGCTGTCCCAGCTGCCTGTGTGGGATGCCAGTGACATCCCAGCTAGTCATCTGTGCAAAGCGAGAGAAGAAAACTGGCCTCTCACTGCAACAGAGGGGCAACTTTTGTGATGAGGGCACTAAATTACAACTCAGCAGGTAAGAAGGAGTTCATCCTTATTTTAGCAGAAGCATTATGCAACACTGAGTTTTGCCGAGATCTAGATTTGCTGTTACAAAACAGGTTGCAGCAGCTCTAACAGGTAAGAGGGTGTGAGGAGAGCATCATGGACACACTTGCACTCTCATGCCCACACCTGTCTCACACACCCAGCTGAGCCTAAAGAGACTGTGGCAACTATCAAGAAAGCAAATTTTATTAGCAATTGGAGGAAACAGCTCATTTAAATAAGTTCCTTTCACATCTTTATGAAACACTCTGAAATGCTGAGATCCGAACCGTTGTTTTCATTTATTTCAATAGGTTTTGATTTAAATTCTTTGCTCTCCGTGTGGAACTGGTAAAATGCCCAGAGGAATGGGCTTGTCCATTGTGATGTGTTGGTTTTTTTTTTGATTTTCCAGGTAAAATCTGTTCACTCTTCCAAAGTCTCTATTTGATGAAAAATCAGTCTCAGGTGCTGCAATAAGCAACATCTATGACAATAAAACAGAAAAAAAATGTGTGCGGTGTCAAGTATTACACTAATGACTTGAAGTTGTTGCCATCTGACTTCTGTATCCCGATCTGAGTTAAAATGAGTTTAATGACTACAGCCCTGTTCCTGCAGCACAGAAATCATCATGAAAAACACCATTGCAGCTGGTATAACTCTTGCTACCACTGATAGGATGTCAAGTATTTAATAGACAATGGCATTATCTAAGGTCACCTTCAGATAATCATCCCTAAAGCATGTTAGAGGAGAAGCAGAGGGATGATGAGGGAAAAATCTATGTTAAGCACAGTTTTCTTTTTCAGTATACAGCTGAGGTTGGTTTTGCTTTCTGTTAGCCAAGGACAACAAAAGCCATAGCTGTGTGATACACTTTTTTTGAGCAAGCTGGACAGAAATGTCCTTTAAAATTAATCTAGGGGGGAATAAAAACTCTTTCACTTAGCAACAGACTCTTAGTCCCTTGGCCCTTCTGAAAGCCTATCCCTCCAAAAGAGGTGCCTCTGGTCCTCTCCATTCCTTTCGGGCTGTCAGCTGGGAATTGTAGCTCTCGGCTAATTTCCAGTATCTGGGTACTGTTTTGTTATACAGTGAGTCCAGCTATTCCCAGAGGTCCTCTGAGGGATCACATGCAATGTTACACTTCTCTATCCCATGCTGTCAGTATAAGACTGTCCATATTTACCACAATGGCAAGACAATTATTTTTGAAAGAAGAATGCTTACAACTCCTCCGTGTTTTGGACCTTAAGGAAAACTGTGAGTCCTGAGAGGCATTTTGGGAGCTGCTGGGCATGGCTTCATGTGAAATTTTAGGGAACAAAGTTCCTCGAGCGATCAGACCTGATACAACTTCAGCTCGCATCTGCAGAAGTTTAACACATCTCAGATCTTTCTGACAGCAGTAGGATTTTTGCTGATGCTTAGAATATTTTGCTGCTAGCTTATATCCTTTCCTAAGACAGCACGGAAAGAGAAGCCAAAGATTTAATTCTTCTAAGCATTTCCTTTTATTTTTCCTTTTGATACAAATTTTACCCATAGGCATCTTGGTTGCTAGCTGTACTTGCCAGTCCCACAAGCACTTTGGAACCCTTCTCAAAGAGAGCTTCTTCCTTGTCATTATGAAGTCCCTATTTGCAGAGAGCTCGCTGAATAAAACTTCTAACTTCCCTGACTGTCTTTTCTAGGAATACACACTCCTCCTACCTTCTGCAAGTTTCTAGGGTATGTGGGGTACTACCCACAGCACTGCAACACACACGTAATCTGCTGTCTGAGCAACCCTTCTCTGTATTATTTAATAACACAGCCAAAGCTTAAATACTGTGCTGACATGAACATCAATACAAATGAGAGACTCACAGGTTGGTAAAAGCAGCAAGGATCCTGAAGAACACATTCCCACACCCTAGGGTGGTATCTGTGCTTGCAAGAAAATCTGTTTCCTTCTGGTCCTGTCTCGAATGGAGAGGGACAGAAACAAGACTATCTGCTATGATTCACAACTGAAACAGAGAAGTGCTCTACAGGGCAGAGGAGTGGTAGGAAAAGGGCTACAACAGACAAGCAGGCTCAGTCAGCACATTGTTGCAGGCAGATGACATGCCAACAGAAGAGAACAGCAGTCCCAAGACAATTGTGGTTGGCCCACAACTTCAAGTCTATGTCAACTCTCTGGCCTGTAAGCCAAAGGTTTGCTTTTTTTCCTGCTCCCTTGCATACCACATGACATCTCCAGCCTTACCCAGCTACTGACTTCTCCCTAGATCTTTGGGTGAGACAAAGTTGGAAGCAGACGCCAGGTAGCAGAAGGCAGTATGTTAAACATTCAACCTGAGAGCTAACAAGGGTAAAGGCTTCTGACTATGAAGAACCCTCCTGCCTCATTCAACCCAGTTTCCTTCAGCCTCTTGCACATGTGAAAGCAATCTATGTCCAAGACCAGAGCAATTCCCTTTTCTGGCAGTCCAGGTACTTTTTCACAGCTAGGTAGAAGTGATTTCTTTTTCCTGATGTTCTCAGTCTTTGCTGGTCCCTGGCTGGCAAATGATTGTGGTTCATGCAGTTTCTATCATGTCAGAATTTATCCTTTTCAAGAGGCTGAAGAATCCTTCACGTAACCATTTGAAGAAATAAAGAAAAAGAAAAAAGTCTCCACTGCATTACAGCTCATTGAACATAGCCAAAGGTATTTAAATGAATGAAAACTATACTTATATATCCAGACTGTTTAGCAAGATCATTACTCCCTCTGTAAGACAATTACTCTAGCTACCATGCCTCTGCATTCTCTGTCATGGTGTCAAAACAGCAAGATGCATACATGATTACTTCTCAGACAAGAAATCAATTACAAGGCCGCCTCTGAAGAATCTCCATATACGCCAATATGTAATCAACATAAACCTCCTCAAATCAACAGGTTTGTGTGCTCTCTGCAGCAACGCAGACTGTTAAGAGTCAGGGGTTTGTAAGAGATACTAAACACTAGTTCAAAATGATGCTTCCTTCCCAGGGACAGAGCAAGAGTAAGGTGAAAACCCAGTCTCATGCCTGTTTCCTCATCCCATCGAGAAGGTGGCGATGGAAAAGACGCAAGATGATTAAACACTTGTCGTGGACACCAAAAACAGAGCTGAAAAAGGGAAGGTTTTTTGTTTTTTTTTTTTTTCAGCCAGTGGCCAGGGAGGCCAGGAGGGAAACTTGGCGAGGCCAAGTGTTGAGTGCTCAGCAACATCCTACTGACTGTACGGGATGCGACCCCCACACACCAAGACATCCCCGCTCCCTCCCCCGCTGCCGTCCCTCCGCTCTGCCCGCCGCGCGCTGTCCCCTCCCGGCGGGCGGCCCGCGCCAGCAGAGGGCGCTCCGACACCAACGAAGCGCGGCGCCGCCTCCCGCGGCTCGGGCTGAGCGCGGGGCTGAGGCGGCCCGGGGGGGCGCCGCGGGGGCTGGAGCTGCCCCTGGTCCGGCTCCGGCTCCGGGCACACGGTGGTTCGTTTGTAGACACACCGCTTTTTTCTTTCTGGTTGTTTTTTTTTTTTTTTTCCCACTACACAGGCCAAATTCTTTGCCAAACGGCAATATGTGT
>WBNH01008055.1:0-35202 GCA_013401255.1 Urocolius indicus | reverse complement strand
CCCCCCCCCCCCACCCCCCAAGGCAGGAACTGAAGAACATGCCTCAGGCAGGAGAGCAATGAGGGTTTTTTTCATACCCGATTTTATTCTTGAGGGCTGTGAGTTTGCCCCTCGAATCTGCATCAGGGACCGATGTGCTGAAGGTCCATCCCCTCGGACTCCCCCTGCCCCTTTTCTCCTAATCCGTGAGGGCTCACATCCCAGGCAGAGGCAGCGACATCCTTGGGTCCCCAGATCCAACCCCAAAGCCGGTCTAACATCAAAGCTGGGCATGCTCTGCACTGTCAGTTGGGCAGTGACCTCTAAAGGCCTCTTCCAAACCAAGAGGTTCTATGATACTCAGTGCTGGATAAGTACACATAAACATCCTTATTCCTATATCAGACTGCAGAAGCAAAAGTTATAGACATATAAGTCAAATTTGACCAAATCACACAAGGACTAATAAAGTTTAAAGTGGAGCTAGCCGTAACAGGACCTGTAAGCAGACAGAGCCCCAGCAGTCACTCCCTTCCTCTCTACACTCTCCTGTTAACATCACTTTTACAAACTCTGTAATGGGGGGGTGGGATGGATTGCCCTAGGTTGTATATGTTACATTCACTGTACATATGAACATCAACACCTTAATTGATGTTGTGTATCCATCTTGTAAGAAAACATGGCATTTGTTGATGGGCCAACTAGAAAAATGCCTCATTTGAAATGAAGTTTCTTTCAATGCTAGCAGGCAAAGAATTGTCACTCTCTGTCATTGCATCTGCTCACTAGTCTGTATCTGCTGGCTCGCTCACTCGTTTAAGTTCTACAACCATAAATTCAGAATTAGATTAATTCCCCAAGGGTTAATCAGCCTGCTCTTATTACAGCCTGGTAAGAGAACTTGCCCTTAGCCATCAACTTGATTTGACTGTATAGGTGTATGTTTTAGGAACAATATTCTCCATGCCTGAACTTATTTTCAAACCATTATCAGTGTTATGAGGGACCAAATATAACCTGAAAGTGGATTAACACAGGGTAAACAAGGTTGCTTTTACTTTGTTCCTACAAGTGCTCAAAGAATATGGTGAGAGGATAGGTTTGAACTAGTGGATGCTGCTGTGAACTTGTATTTGGAACTCCTGGTTGTCCCTGAAGAGGCACCTTGCTGTATGTCACACTTTATCTTCCTGTTTGCAAAATGCAGCTAATACTTCCCTGCCTGGCAGGGGCAGTGGGAGTAAAACCCTGCTAGGATTGCAAGATGCTTGAAGACTGCATCAGTGAAGGCCATATAGGTGCCAAGAACAGATATGTATCTACATATCCAGACAGCTGCAGACTTATTGTGACTCAATCAAGTTTAAACATTTTAAGATAAAAGCTGCTATTTCAAGCTTCTTAGGCTCAAGGAAATCCATAATAAAAACAAACCATCAGCATAGAAATAACTGGGATTATTCACACTCAGAAGAAGTGAGAGAAATCACTTGTCAAGGTCACTTTTGAGACCTTGACTGACTGAAGAGAAAACAAAAAAAAATCCAACATATGAAATCCATGACAGGAAAAAGATTAAAGCTTCTTTCCCCATCACTTATTTAAATGGAGGAAAAAAAAACCAGTCCAATGTTTTCTCTCCAGCTGAATACTCCTGCAGGCTGAAACACTGAAAATGAGTTTGTACATGGCAGGCCAAATTTACCTCTTCTAAAATGTCTTGAGGAACAGGTACGGGGAATGGATTTGGTCCAGAATAGACACTCTTCAGGGAAAAAATCAGTTAATCTTGAAAGCACCACAGCCCCTCATTTGCCTTACATTGCTGGAGTGTCAGGAGACAGCTGCCTTATGACTGACCCTTTCTTTCTCAGCTCTTAGACGTTGGCCTAGTTGAAACTGATAAATGACAAGGCTGGCTTGCTTTTAAATGCCCAGGCTAGAGATTTTCTTTCTAAGTGCTGGCACATAGGAAATTCCTGTTTTAAAATATACTGGAGTGACACTAGCAGACGTGTTTAATCAAAAGAGAGTTCTGATCTAGCAAAAGCACATGGCTGGTCCTGTTCCACCTTAGCTCTCTTGTTTCAGCCTTAGATACACAGTCACTTGTACTGACACCACTGAGCACCTCCATTCATCCACAGCCACACAAACTCTTACAGCAGAGATGGGCCTGAGCTACAAAATTCTGGTCTGAATCCAAAGTCCACCCTATGCTTCCCTAATTCTGGATTTAGAGTTTTTTTTCAACCCCCAGCTGTAATACAAAAGAGTCACAATTACAGACACAGTTACAGAAACATAGACATATGAACTTCCCTAAGTGGGAGCTTCCAAATATATACGGGCTTAATTGGATCCTTATCCCTGTAACTAACCACTAAAGGAGCATGAAACTCAGTGTTACACACTATGTGGAAAATGAGCCCTTCAGTACCCCGCTGGCCTTGCTAACTGGGATGTATTTTGAATGTGCCTGTCCGAAGTGGACAAGCTGTACACTCAGCATGATGGATTACTGTGGTAATTGTGCATGAGTTACTTGTTACAGAGAAGGTCTGGGATCTTTCCTGTGGCAGATCTGTTGTTCTCCCAGTTCTGCATTTCGGTGACCCTGTTTGGTCTGAGGCTTCCCCCTACCAGGTTGCTTCATTCCTCTGCGTCAGAGTGCACACGGGACCATTAGTGTGGAGTATTTACGCAGCAGCAAAAGTGTCATATGTCTGGTTTGCAAACTATGGAGTGTTTCATGTGCAAGTTATAAGCAAGACATAGATACAGATAAAGACATAGATACAGACATGTGTCTTCATAATTTTGGGAAATGCTCCTATACATGGGGCAATACAATTTAAATCGACTAATATTAGAGAAGAGGCAATACGTTTTTCTTAGGCGTCGATACATTTTTCTTAGATGTAGCTTGAAGAATGAAAATATTTGGTAAGCTCTTGGTGTAGCTGCCAGAGCAAAGCACTGCTATTCAAAGCAAAGTGACAGAAATCCAGTAGTTAGAACCTTCTAATAAACTATTGTAAAATAATTTCTCATACTGTTTCTTTTTAAGCCTGTATTTTAAGCCTCCATTTCTTTTTAAGCCTCCATTTCTGCATTTGAGTTCAAGTAACATATTTTTCCTTCTTTCTTTCAAAGGAAATAGAGATCAAAGAGCATTGTAAATCCACAGAAGAGAAGTTACAGAGATTGCCAGCCACCTTTTGCTGCTGCTACCCTTCCACTGTAATAGAAACGTGAGAACACAAAACTGGAAAGGACCATCTGGAACCATCTGTGAGCCGTTCCTCGCACTGTAGGCTACTATGAATTAGATGTTTAATTGCAAACAGTGCATAGAACATCTACTCCACATGTCACAGGCCATAAAACAGTTCCTATGTAACACAATTAGGAAAGATGATGAATAATAATGAGCATGCAGAACTGTAATGTGCCATAGAAAGAACTCAGCATCAAGTATCATCATCGTCTAAGTACTGAGTGCTATCATCATTTTAGGGTAGAATGGTTTTGAGAAATAAAGCATGAATTTTGCTGTAGGAAGGCAAAACAGACAAAAAAAATATCCCAGCATCCACTACTCTGACACAGGGGAAGTTTTCTTCTTTACCTCAAAACTTGCAATCCATTTAGCTTGGAGTGTGTGAATCAGATTCACTTCCCACTCACTTACAGGAGCGGAGTTTGTGACGGAAGCAAGTGTTACTGCCTGTAATTCATCTCCTTTTCATTTCCCCCCACCAACAGTACTACAGCCACTGTATTTCAGCCATCAGGCATGCCTGAAAAAGCTGAAGAAGTTCATACAGGAGAAGTGCAACCCTAAGCCAGCTCACACAACCTGAATGTGTACTACAAAGTTTTAAGAGTACCCTGATCTGCTGCCAGTGCCCCTGTAAAGGAAATATAAGAAGCATTTGAGGCTATGCTAAAGCTATAGCTGAAAAAGTGCATTAAAAAATGCTGCTGGTTTGTGGGCTGGGCTGAAAAAAGGCCTTCTTCCTATTCATTCCCAGTAATTCTTCCTAAACACAGTGTGACTCTAAAAAGGAAAAGAAACAGCTAATGGACCCTTTAACTGTATGGCTTTAGGGTTTGGGATGATGTTATCTTCTAGGGTTAAGGCCAAGCTGAATCCCAACAGTTTCAGTTTGCCACAGTCATAAAACAGAGCATAAAACAACTGTCCAGAAGTGAAAAAAAGAGAGAAGCCTACTGCTTCATTTTCTCTCCCCTGGTCCTTATGGACTGATCAAGAAAAATGTGGTCTGTGTAAATGGAAGGTATTCCATAAATACATTGAGTGGAGCTTACAGCATCCCAAAGGAGCTATTCATCAACTCCAACAGGAATATGCACTGGGAGGCCTTCACTGAATTAAAAACAACAAAAAAAGAGCTATCCACTTATCTCATCATTTGGTTATCTCTGATTTCAAGGAGTGCATAGAGAAATATTAAGCCCTCACTAGACTTTCAAAAAGAGCTCCCAAGCTCTATGTTTTCTTTTTTTTTTTTTTGCTTTCTTTCTTTTCCCCTAAGAAAGTACAGGAGAGAGATCCAACAATTTCTGCATGCACTGTCCTGCATTAAAAGTACATTTTAATTACATTTCCATTACGTGGGATTTGAATAATATTTTTTACTGATTTCACAAAAGCTAGTAAACTCCATATTGAGCAATTCAATACTCCATTGACAGATAGTTTTAAATGCCATTGGCATGTACTAGTGTCCATTCTGCCTGAGCTTCAGCAGAATTTGTGTAATTAAATTTAAGATTCTTTAGGGACTGTAAAGTGGAAAAAAAAAAATTGGTCAAGGTTCAATCTTACGAAATACTAAACATTTTCAAGACAGATTGAGTGTCCTCTATTTTATCTTAATCCAAATGAAAGCTGATGGTGTCAGTATCTATCAGAAATGCTCAGCACTTTGCAGGGTTAAATCCCCCAAGAACAAGCAAACAATATGCTCTGAATACCAAAAAGCTTTAGAAAACACTCTAATAATGACCTCAACCATGACCTGGAGAGACTATTTCTCGTGGGGCCAGAGATAATTCAGCCTCTGTGTGAGTTCACACTTAAGACTTTCCTGACCAGAAATGGTGGAGCTGTGCAAATTATGAGTTAGTGGTCTTAGGTTTCACGACACAAATTACTGTCTGTCAGGAAGCAAGAGCTATAAATTCATTTTATTTAGGAGCTGAACAATAGTAAAAAGAAGGGTACTCTATCAGCTAAGCTGCTGTTCTCAGGAGACTTCCAGCTTCTATTGAGAAGGTCTGGAAAGAAGAACCTTGTTATGCTGCACAACGTGCAGAAAGGTGTGTTGACTCCACACAATGTAAGAACTTCCACTCTGTGTTGATCACTGATCTGTGGAACATGCAAGGAATGGACACATTTTGAATTTCACTGAAGTACACATACTGTTTGGTGTTTTTTTCTCTACAGAGCAAAAGGTGAAACTAAGCAGGCAAGTATTAGAAATCCCCTCTCACTCGTGGGAGTTATTAAGACAGTTTTGAAGCTGGCTGATCCTTCTACAATCACAAATGAAACTGAGCATTATGCACTTCAGTGACTGCCCAATCTTTTTCCCATTAGCTCAGAAGTGAAGGGTGACAACTTCTAACCATCACACTTTTGCTTTGCAGAAATGTGCCATGTAGGTAGAACTGTGATGGAAAGTTAGATCAGTGGGATGTAACTGTCAAGTAAGAACTGGTCAAAGAGGCAGGACTGAATAGGATCATTTGTAGAAAGTGCCTTTAAACTGGGAACCTTAATGAGTGCAAATTTGGCCTTGCTTATCTCCCAAAGACACTATCTCTATCCTCCTATTAATCCTTTCAGCTTCTGACATACCAGTACATGTTCTGTCAGAGAAAGAATCTCTTTTTCATCAGCCTCCTCCGTTCACACTGATACCTTTCATCTAATGCTGACCCATCTGTATCACATTAACTGGATAAAATACAGAATAGTGGGACTGCCAGAAGGCAAATAGCTGTGCTTTTTATACCTTAGCTTGTATGATTAAATCCCTCAGAATCAGAATACTACAGCATATAATGAACTTGCATCTTGTCAAATGAAAGGGATAGCCAAGTGACAGAAGGTAGTGGCTTAATATGACACTGCATTATAATGCAGCTCTGGAGAATAAAACTCAGATGGAATTCACTGGATGGAAAATTTTTGATCATATGCAAGTTTTTTTCCACACAAAAAGGTTGATTTGTGTGAACTGAGGCTTAGTAGAAAAGGACAGCTTTCCTGAACATCTTTACTGAGAAACAAAGGTGGGGAAAGTACCTGCAACTTCTGTCCCATTAGAAATACCAATTACTCAGAAATTGACAAACAGCATTTGAAACACTATTCAAATTATATTCTCAAATAATAATAGTGTGACCATTTAGAAAACTAAAAACAGTAGAAATAGATAGAAAATGCCATAAAGTGAATATTTTACTTTCTTGAACCTTCAGTTTGATTTATTTATTCTGTTGCAGCTTGGGAAATTAAAAAAAAACCAAACAACTCAAAACTAACAGCTTTCATGCCTTGTACTTTTCTGCCACTTCTGAAGACTTCAACAGACACCAAACTTTCCTTTAGTCATGGACTAAAAACCATCAGACAAAGGCTCCAGATCTAATGGAGGATACCATAAGAAAATCAGGATTGTGTAGATATGTTTTCACAGAAAAAGAACTATTTATGCATGAAAGAGGTTGCATTTTGAGGGTCAAGAAGAGTGAAGATTGCCAAGAGTGAAGATTGGGCCAGACTTCATCGATTTCAAGACTTTTCTTAAAGCAAACAGCAAAAATTTCTTTTTTCAATACAAATAATGAAGCAAGAAGAATTATTGTTGTTCACGAAGGGTGGGATAGGGCTCATGATGTGGCTCCAAAAATGAGCTGAGAGTGTTGCCTCAGCTCTCAGCAAAGTTGCAGCTGCTGAGCATGAACAACAAGGTTATAGAGTGAATGCAAATTAGAATTTGTAATGGACACATCTGAGGTAAAATCAAAACTGAAACAGCTAAGCATGCTCAAATCACAAGGTAACTGCCACTCCATTTTTTTAAAAAATTGGCCTGTTGAACAGTAAACCTGGTAACAATCTGTTAGTAAATCTGTCAAGCTGTGGGAGCACTGAATTACTGGCAAATTTTGAACGTGGCAGTCAGAAATAACGGAGGGAAGTGTGATCCAGGCTAAAAAGGGCATGTGACTGATCTCAGGGGTACTTTAAAGAAAAGAGTAATTGAGGGCATGCAGCTGAGTAGAAAACAAGGTAAAAAGTGGACAAGGTTTCATCAGAAGTACATGTTGCCAGAACATCCACAAATCTTTGATATTAACAGTGATTTCCTAGAAAAGTAAACCAGTTTGTATTTCAATAAAACATTTGGTATGATGCTACAACAGAAATTACTAGGAACTTTAGGAGGAATTTTGCTTCAAAGGTTAGTTGTGTCCCAGAAATGAGAATGGAGAACTTTTGATATTTCCAAATCTACTTCTCTATTGATGAGACAAACTTCTTTGCCAGAGATTTTTCTCAGGAAAAAAAAAAGTCTGGAAAATGACACACTTTGAAGTCTACAGGAGCTGCGGGAGAATACAATCCAATGATGGCTGAAAATGGGACCTGTGAATAGTTACTGCTAACAAAGGACTGCTTGAAAAAAAACGTTTACAAGGCAGCTACAAAGGCAGGAGATTATAGTTACTTCACAATAAAGAAGTTTTTCCTTAAGTTCCAGTGGAACTTCTTGTGTTCTAGCTTGTGACCTTTACCCCTTGTCCTGTCTCTGGCCACTACAAAAAAAAGACAAAGAAAAAAATCCTCTTGATACCCACACTTTAGGTATTTATAAGCATTGATAAAGTTCCCCCTCGGTCTCCTCTGATGGAGCCCTGGCACAGGCTGCCCAGGGAGGGTCTGGACTCTCATTCTCTGGACGTTTCCAAANTTCTCTATTGATGAGACAAACTTCTTTGCCAGAGATTTTTCTCAGGAAAAAAAAAAGTCTGGAAAATGACACACTTTGAAGTCTACAGGAGCTGCGGGAGAATACAATCCAATGATGGCTGAAAATGGGACCTGTGAATAGTTACTGCTAACAAAGGACTGCTTGAAAAAAAACGTTTACAAGGCAGCTACAAAGGCAGGAGATTATAGTTACTTCACAATAAAGAAGTTTTTCCTTAAGTTCCAGTGGAACTTCTTGTGTTCTAGCTTGTGACCTTTACCCCTTGTCCTGTCTCTGGCCACTACAAAAAAAAGACAAAGAAAAAAATCCTCTTGATACCCACACTTTAGGTATTTATAAGCATTGATAAAGTTCCCCCTCGGTCTCCTCTGATGGAGCCCTGGCACAGGCTGCCCAGGGAGGGTCTGGACTCTCATTCTCTGGACGTTTCCAACCCGACCTGGATGTGTTCCTGTGTGACCTGAATGAGGGTAATCTGCTTTACCAGGCGATTGGACTGAACGAGCTCTAGAGAGCCCTTCCAACCTCCACCATTCTGTAACTCTGTGATTCTGTGTTGCAATGATATTTATCTTACTGGCAATCTGAGCTGTCATTAGTAAAGACTTTACATCTTGGATACAAATAATAAATATCTAAAAGCAAATAGGCCAGTCAAAAGTGATATCCAGCTTGGCAAGTACTGGAAACATACCTGAGTTAGAGAACTCTGTCTTGAGAGAGATGGGACAGGGACAGAAGTTATCAATTTAGCAGGTGGAGGAGTCATTTATCTATTACATGGTAACAAACATGCCACATCTGATGGCACTGAGCACATGACCAATGAAATGGAAATACACGGTATGTGACCGCATCTGGTGGAGCTCACAGACCCACGGTGACAGCCATGCTTAGCATCAATGCCTCTGATAAACTCAGAAGTTCCTTGACCTCTTCTTGATGGTGCATTATATTTTGCAGCATGCTGCTAATATATATCCATGTATATTATCATAGGAAAATGAAAATACAAGACTGAGGTCATACAGGGCCTGGTTATCAAATCTAGGCAGACTGAATTTTATGAAAAAGCATGTCAAGTAACTCCAGCCAGATTCTAAGCTGGACAAGTAATTTCTGACTACCTGTATTTTCCTTGAGATTTGAAAGGGTTATAGAAGTCTTTATTTTGTAGACTAAACTTTTTACTCTGTGAATTTTGAAGTTCATGAAAAATGCCAAATTAATGACTTGAAGACCAAAATCCCCTTTATGCACAGGACAAAGCACATTACAGGCAGAAGTGGTGCAATCCCCCTGCATTCTTCCAGTAACAGCATCCAAACTTGACACAGACACCTTCTTTTTAAAGGTTACGGCATATTTCAAGATTGACTTGACTAGAAAATTAGTCAAAATGGTATACATGACCAATACCACGATGTTAAATATGAATCAGACAGCCTTGAAAAGGACTGACATTTAAACGTTATGGCAACGTGGTTAACCTAAGTGGACTGGAAGATTGAGTATGATCAGCTGACATGAGGTTAAGCGGTGCTTGTCTCTAGTATTGTGTATTTTTTTGAGTCACCTTATTTCTTTAGTGATGTGATTTTATTTTTTCCTAAATCTCCCAGTACCTATTAAAACCACAGCTTCTGCTGAAATATTGAACAGCATAGTATGTCAATGAATATAAATTAGACACAGAGGAATGCAAATAATTGATAAGGGAAACAAAAAGTATTAATGAAACTCAATGATCAATAGGTGTTAATTGCAAAAATAAATACTTCTTGTCCCAACTAGTTTATAAATCAGGCAGAAAAGGAACACAAGCAATACATCAGTTTAAGTTATATTTGGGATGTCTCTGTGAGCAATAATAACAGAAAAAGGGCAAACATGAATGATCAATATTTCTGTTCTGTATTTTCCTGTAAAAAAGAGAATGGGAGATTGCATGCATATTTTATAATGGATTACTTTCCATTTCAGCCATAACTACAGATGTTGTTTGCAATAATGTATTTTGTGTTAATTGCTACCAGTTTGTATGCGTTTCTCCAAGCAATTTCAAAGGAGATGATTTCAGTGCTCTCTTACTACCTGAGTATTGCTTTTTAACACTTAGAAAATAAAGAGAAAATTCAGATTATTAGAAAAAAATCAAAAGACAGTTTCATCACACTCTGATTCTTAAGTAGTCAGCTAAGACAAACTACCTTTTCCTAAGTTTAAAACAGGTACATAGGATGAAAATCATAATTGAACATTGGACACTTTCACACTGAACAGGGCAAAATAACTGATTCTGGATTCCTTCAGTAAAAAAATGCAACAACTTAAAGCAAACATACCAATCCAAATGGTTTCATGGAATACCAAGGAGTATTTGGAAAACAAAATCAATGTGATAAAATCAACACAGGAAACATTATGTGGGCTTACATTTAACTATCAGTTGGTAAACTTAACTATTCCTGAGGAATTTCATAGAACAAGGCAATTTGTTTTAATTCCACTGAACTTTCCAGTGTTTCAGTCTTAGTAGAGCAACTTGAATGTATAACGTGGAACGTAATATTAAATCATTACTGGTAACTGCTAAATGTAATGAAAGTTTAGTAATAAGGATAATAGATCACTTACATAGAGTGCTCAGTTGACAGGGATCTGTATAGGTGACCTGTCTTACATGCTGACCCAGCTTCCTAAGTTCTGCTCAAGGGCATTACAGGTGTCTTATTACCGTGAAGAGCAAGGCAATACATCTTTTAACAGAGAGTACATGCCATCCTCACAGGATGTGGCACTTTACCCCAGGGGAAAAATTAAGAGTTCATAGTAAATAAATGAAATAAGAAAAGTTATTTGTATTGTATTGCATAGGAGTAAAAAAAGGATGTTTCCTGAGTCTGTGAAACTACACTTCAAAAAGGGAATAAAGGAAGTTTTGAAGCAGGGACAGAAAATCAGAAAGGTTTCAGGAAAAATAAAACAAGACTTATCCTGGGAAGACTGTTGATTGGTGCCAAACTTAGGAAGCTCAATTAACCTTCCAAAGAGAATGTTAAGATGCAATTTTAATGATGATTTCCAAATTCCTCTAGAAAGAGAAGATACCAGACAGTCAAACCATACCTAACTAGCAGAAAAACATGACAGTGTAGTATGGCTGGAAGCTGATGTTAGCTGAATTTAAACTGAAACTAAGGTGGACTTGCCTACTAATAATGGCCGTTATTCACACAAGTAGTTTATCCAGGAATCAGTCTGATTCTCTACTTCTCTTAATCACTTTCAACCAATGATTGTAATGAACAATTAGGAACTTTTTATGCTATTGAACCTGGTCCTTAGGATCTTTATCAAGAGTGAGCATGTTTGTGAAAATCAACCCTTGCTCACATTGGAGACATGGGAATGCATGTATTAGTGAGGGAAATTCTACAACTTTTATATGGTCTCTGGGCCATATGATGTTAAATCTATTATTTTATCATTATCTGATTCTATATCATGTTGCTATGTCTTCTTAAGGAACTACTTAGCCTACTTGGAAAGGGAGACAGATCATCACAATTAGTTCACACAAATTCAAACACCACAAAGCTGAAGAGCTAAAACTGTTGACCATAGCACACACAATCCAAGACTTGCGCCAGTTTAACTGGAGTCAAAGAGAGTTTTGCTATTGATTGTAATAGAAATCAAACCAGATCTTTAGAGAAAAGGTATATATCTATTCTGTCCAAAAGGAAATATACCAATTCTAACAGACAGTGTGGAAAAAAAGCTTGAAAGCTATAGAAATATCCATCTCAGATTACTGGGCATTCTTCTGAAATTATCTACCTGTATGTTTGACCCGTTTGCCTAGTACTTCCCATTCATTCAGTCATGGATACTTTGCTCTTTTTCCTGACCCTTAACAGATGAAGGCCGTCTAAATCCCTGGTGTGAATTAATCACTTACTCTAATGAAATAACCCTCCCTTACTGCCTAAATTCTTCTCAACTATACTTCTCTTGAAGTGAAAAGGTATCTTTTGGCCTCAATAATGACTGAAATGTGGAGTTAAAAGTGAAGGATAGAGTCTGTCTCTTCCTTAGTTAAAAGGCCATCAAGGCTACAGAAACACTGGCTTCTTAACAAATAACTAAAGAACTATCCTTCAACAAATCAACAATGAAAAAGTGCCCTTGAAATTTGGCTTATTTGCCTTTTTATATAGATAGATATACTAGCAGAGAAACATTTTATGTTACCCAAAACAAAAGCAGAGCAGAAAATACACAGCGGAATGTACCAATGCTGAAGCCACATTCAGAGTACCAAGACAGCCTCTCTCTGAAGTGCTTTAACATGCTATGGAAGATGATGTTTTCACTATAATAAATACAGCTAATTTTTATATGGCAAGTGACTTCATCCTATGAAGATCCCCTGGAATGTCCCAGCTTCCAGTTAAAGATATTCTCTTTCATCTCTAAATAGATTACACCTTCAGCAGGTGTTTGAAATAGGCAAAGGTCTGTAACCTCATAAAGAGGAAAAAGGGGGATGATTGGTCAGACATGGAAAGTGAGAGCTGGTAATTATTTTCATATGACACGCGAGAGATGTTATAGCAAAGCTGAGTAAAGCTGAGCATGAGTTAGCCAGTCCTCTTCAACAATGATGTCACCTGGTTCTTGCCTTCTACAAAGTTATGATTAATAAAAGGGGAGGATTATTACAGTAACTTACTCTTAGTGGGCAAGGGGTGACATCAACAGCAGCTGAGCAAACTGACCAAACTTAGTTGTGTGTTGTTGAGGTTTTTTTACTCTAGCAGTGACTAACCAGGGGCTAACAGCATTTGATGGCACAAAGGGCCCTTGAAACTGGCCAGACACTTCTGGTGGAACTTTTGAATAGGAGCCCCCATCTTAACTCTTCTACTTCATTTTACAGTTGCAAGCTGTTTTGGCTGGCCTACAGCAATGTCTTTCCTTTCTCTATTCAATAAACACACACCCGCACACCCAAAAACTCAAAACTGGTCAAAACCTACCCTAATGGCATTTCCAACATAAAGCTGCATTACCCCTGTTTTCTGCCTTATCTGATACTATGACAACTTTTTTCTTCCATGCTAATTCCAGAGTATCTTTACAAAAGGAACTTAAGGATCTTTGAAGCATGGACTTTAACAGCAACAACACAAAGTTAGACATGGAATGTAGCATGCTAAGCCTCTGCTTAGTCTCTAGGAGTATGCTGTGTTGAATTACATTTTTCTTTTTTTCAAATTGATAGAGGCTTACAGCAATCCTGCTTCATATTTAACCTTTGCAAATTTGCCCTCCCTAAAATTAGACTTAGCCACCTGGAAATGTTTACCAACTGAACTGAAATGCTCTTGTGAAAGCAACGCCACAGTAAATTGAATTCTTACCTCTCTAGAGTAACAGCACTTGCATTGTGCAGCCTTGAGTACAGCTATGAGGTGCTCTGAGAGAAGGTCATATACTTTGGACTCTTTCTATTGAGTTAACTTTTTCGTGTGAGGTGGACAGCATTTGCACTGATAATAAAAAGGGCATATAACACTACTTTCAACTTCTGTGCCCCACAAACAGTCCCAAATGGGAGCTTGACATTATATTATTAAAAAGCTATCTGAGCTGAGGCAACTCAAATGTCTTTTTGAGCATTAATTAAACAAAAGATAGTGTGCAAGCTAACCATTTATTTGTCCAAACACTAATAACTTTGTGCTTCTCATTTTCACAAAGACATCCTGTGAGGGAAACAAAAAGAATTTTCTAAACTGAATCAGTGAATAATGGTCCCAATGGTCATATCTGGAAATTCAGCCAGAAGATGAGCTGAGGAGTACTACAGATACTGAAATGTTTAACCACAGACCAGTTAACTGTATCTTAAACATCTTATGTTAGAGGCTTTACACAGCTTTGAATGGCTTTACCGTTCCTCAGAAGGTAACAACACACTTAAAGCAAGTAGGGGGGAAAGTTTGGAAGCCATGGCAGGTTCCCATTTCCATCCTGACCACAGACTTATTTGGTAGCCATAGACAGCAAATTAAGCACTGTGAGCATTTTCCCACCTTGTACATTCCAGGTTAAAAAAAGGCACATACCTATTTCAAAGGATACAGCAGTGATGAATCGATTAATTTCTGAAAAGATCTATGTACCATCTGAATACCAAGCATTCATGTTAACAGCGAGCAGTCTTTTTATCCCTTGTACTTCATGCTTAGAACACATTTAAAAGGCAATTATAGATTCTGTGCATTTTAGCCTATTCCTGAATGTCAGGATATGCTTGGGAATGTTTTCGTGGGTTTTTTTTCTGGGGTGATCATATTTTCAGCAGATGCTCACAACATCTGTAACTCTAGTAATGTATGTCCAAATGTATCTGTATTTGCGTGTGTAAATAACTAATTGTATGTAGCGATCAAGTAATGAAATACCAAACCATGGTATTACATTGAAATAATGCAGTTACTTCCTGTCTACAAGCTGGAGTGCTCAAAGGAAGCTACCGGGGTAGCTTTGCATAAAAGAATCGCCTCCTGACTTTCACCCTTCTGTCTGAGTCAGATGTCGTCCTGCAGTTCTAGCCTCACAGCTTGTTTCCGTTTCCAGATGGTGACATGCAGCAGGCTTCCCATAAACGTTAGGACATCCGGCCATACCTGGGCAATTCAGAACAGCTTTGCAGCTAGACAGCAGAGGCAGTCTTTCCCAGTGATTCAGCTGCGAGACTATGAGAAAGCAGCCTAACGTATACAAAAGATGTTTTCTTAACTTTTCATCTTAACCAGAACTTGACGTACTGCTTCCACAGCACTGGCTGAGGAAATGTTTCCAATTGCCTGTGATCAAAGTTAACCAATAATCTGATACAGTGTTTTTGCTCTTAAAAACACTCACCAAAATGACTACGAGGGTCTGGATTGAGTTTTTTTGTGTGCTGCGCTTTTTACAGTTCTAGATCAGCAGTTCAAACCCAACCTGTGTCAGTTGTGACTCACGTGGTTAATTCACAAGACTAACTTTTGTCTAGCGTGGATTTTCTTTGAAATTGATGGCAAGAGATAGGCTTTTCTGAGGGTGATTCAGGGAAGGAACAGTTAGGTCTTGCTCTGAATCATCTTCAGGAGCTTTTTTCTCCTTTCCACGGCAGAGACAGGAGCGCCTCACTACCATGTAAGGACATGAGAAACAGCCTGCAGGGTCCCGCTGGTGGTCCATCTAACTCCCTTTTCTCATTCCAACAGTGGCAATAGCGGATGCTATTTGAAGAGAAAATGTGATCCTGGCCACTTTCCGCAGGCCTCATCTCTTCAAACTCCCCAGCATCGCAATTGTTGTATTAAGGATGTTAAAGGATACGTCCCTGCCTATTCCCTCTGGTAGTTTTTTATGGACCTTTTTTAATCTTCTGATACTGTCTGCCTCCACAGCCTCTTGTGGCAACAAATCCCAGAAGCTCAGTCTCCATTGTGTAAGCACTGTATCTGTTTTAAATCTTCTCCTACTAGTTTCAACGAGTTCCCCCTAGTACTCAGTTCGGTATTCACCTTATCTGCCATCTTCATGATTTTATAAATCCCAAGCCTATCTTCTCTCAGCCTTCTCTTCTCCAAGCTGCCTTTCAATTTCTTCTTCTTAAGCAGCTACTCCACAACCATTTTAGTGGCTCTTCTCTAACTCTGCTATGTCCTTCTTGAGGTGTGGAGAGCAGAACTGAAGACAACACCCACGTCGTAGGTACACAAAGGCTTTATATAGTGGCAAAACAGTGCCCTCTGCCTTGTGCTCACACTCATTCTAACAAAACCCAACATTTTGTTGGCTCTTTGGGCTGCCACAGCACATTAAATATATACGTCTGGAAATCTCTAAACGGTACTTCCAAGACCCCTCTCTCCCTGGGCTGCAGACACATCTCCGGAATACTTCCCTGGTGTCACTTCTGGATTGGCTGTTTGCTGGTTGATATGAAAGGATTCACTCCTTCCAGTTCAGCCTCCACTCAAAGCAAGATACTAAAGCAGACAGCTCTGCTTTGTGTCCCAAGAACTTGTTGGACCAAGGGCATGAGCTATAGCCTCTGGTACCCAAGAACGTGAGTGAGAAAGGCTGTCTTGGGACTGTCCCTGCTGCACCTCTCCTGTGAGCAAACAGATATTATTGTTCAAAGCTGTCAATTTGGCTCTGATCACAGGAGCTAAATTCAGTTTTAAGGGGTGGGGGGTGGAGGAACCAGCACTAACCTCTCCCAAAAGAATCTGCTTCATGAGAAACATCTGAACACTTCTTTGTTGATTTTATACTTCCTAGATGCTTGGTTACTGTCCCTGAATGGACAGCTTCAAAGGAGCAATTAAAAAATGTGTGCATGGACACACAGATGAGCCCTGTCTGCACACAAAAACTTTATTCTGAGCTACCTTATGTCACCCCTTTTAGCAGGAGTCATCCCGAGGGCATGACACCAATAAGCAGACAATGAATAAAGAAAATAACTGTTTATAAGTTCATAGTTGGCATACAAAAGTTATTGAAGAGGAATTGATATTCTAGGCAACTGGCCATCCCTGCTGCCTATCAGCCCTCTCTTCCCCCAGTTGTTACTGAGCATTGTAAGCTCATTTTAAAAGCACTTCTACAAGACCACTTTGAGCTCAGCAGGTACCATTTTGTGCCGACTGATAAACAGGCTTAAATCTTAATGCACATTGTAGTCTGTTGGCAGACACCAGGCAAGCAGGTATTTAACCGTCTATATGTTCCACCTCCCACCTGCATTGAACTACAAGTATAAAATTTCAACCATAAAATGTGAAGTCACATGAGAAAAATTAACGGAAGTGGATTAGTGAATTAAATCCAGATTTGAGGACCTCATAGCTGTGCCAAAGGTTTAACCTCAGTGGTACCAAGTCAGATCTCAAGTGTTATGGCTCCAGAGTCAGAGGAAAATTCTGAGATAAATTCTCAAGTTTTAGGCTTACATTTAAACCTGGAAACTCTAGGTCTTCTCCTATGCTTGTTAAAATGAGAGCAGCTTCATCACGTTGACAAATGATGACTGTTTATTGTACACACATCCCCTCCCCCATGTGAAAGACTGTCAGTAATTTCCCGTGTTCTCCTGAATATAATCACTGAACTTCAATCCGTCCCCTAGAGTTTACCTGTGACTGTACTGGAGATGAGTCCAAATACAATCAATGTTCAACAACGAACGTGAAAACCAGTGCTGACAGTAAAGCATACAGTATGGCATTTCTCACTGCACACTATGTGCTTTAGCAGAGCATTATGTTAAGTCAGGGAGCTTCTGAATTGGATGGTTAATGGCAAAAATGCTGGATTGAGGTTTTCAGTGAAGGCACAGATATTAATGCTCACTCCTGGGAGAGCTGCAGGAGGTTCTCCTGTGTGATGCAGGGCTAGAAAGGGCCAGTCTTGGAAACTCATTAGTGCCTCAGAATGCAGCACTGAGTGACATCAAGGAAAGGTGGTGCCAAGATGGTACCAAAAAAAGGTGGAATGCACAGAGAGGACAGACACTTGGCTTGATGTCAGACAAGCTCAGCTGGTGCCTGTGCCCTCACCCTCACCTGGCCTCCACTTATGGCTTCTTTCATTCACATCCCAAAGGGTCAAGAGAAACTAAACAATATCAAGGGTTTGTTTGACATCTGACCCACAGGTCTTGATTCTTTCCAGTTTACAGATGAGGAGATGAGGTACTTCAGTAGTCCAGGGCAGAGCCAGAGAATCCAGATTTTCTGGCTCCCCATCTAATACTGTATTCTGTAAACAGTTGTAAGCATTCAGGCTTCCCCTTACCATTTTAACTGCAGAGTGTATTTACTTTTCCACGGTGATTTCCTCCACAGGGGATTCACAATGGAGAAAGCAGCAACGACGCACAAGATGAACGTATTCTTGTTAACCCACTTGTTGGTGTCCTCAGTATTTCAGTTATGCCAACTCTCTGCTGGCCACTGTCACAGAGATGTAATATCTGTCTATGTGTGACACTGCAGCTTTTCCCAGTGGCCCGTGCATGATGACTACCTTGGAAGATTTGCCAGCGTAACCTCTTGTTGAGTGTAGCTCAATGACAGTGGCAAGCTTATGAGCTGCATTCAGCTCTCCCACATGTCAGCAGATTTAGAAGTAATCGGAACGTAATAGGTAAATAGTATCCTCATCATTGAGGGAGCTAAAAGAAGATGAGATTGGATTTTTTGTACAAGACAAAAACTGAGATCTGTTTTTTAAAAGGAAAATCCAAAACCCAAACATTAAGATGTAGGCATTAAATTAAAAAAAACCCAAAAACTTTAGATCAGGTCTTCTAGTGATATAACTCAGTCTCTAAAGTCAGAGACATTTACATTAAACTCCTCTTGCCCTCCTCTTGCAGACAGAGCTGTAACTCTTTCTAAAATCCACAGATAATACTACTTTGGGTTGTACATGAGTGAATAATCGTCTGAACAGCTTTTATCTAACAGCTGATTTCTTGTTTCTCTTTCCATCCAACCTTGGTTAATATTAACCTTCAGAGTCAAAACTTGGTTCAAATGACTTCTGCTCTCATAGTCAGCATTAACTCCAATGGTATCGAATACTGTTCCTAAAAGCTGAAAGATAACACAAGTCTGCACTTATACCGTTGTGTGTTCTGTGATTTGACCAATGAAGCAAAGAACAGAGAATTCACGACTTGTCAGAGAGAAAAAAAAAATCCAAACATTCCCTGTTATTTTGCAGCTGGCCCAAATATATCCCTGATAAAACTCCACTGATCAAAGTACAATTACATAAGGAATTATTTTGATATATGTTTTGGGCAACAGCTGAAGTTTTCAACAGCATGCAAATTAATTTAGTGGAATCTACCTTTCAATAATAGCTTTAATTCAGCTATAAATGTTAAATGCTGCTCCAACTGTAGTTATAAATTTTTCACCCTACTTGGAACCAAATAGGATCTGTCATCTGGGGCTCCCACCCTCTGTGGTTTAAATCATTGATGTGACTCTAATCATAATCTCCGGAAATATCTTTGAAGACAGCATCACTCAAGACATGTTACACATTACAGAGCTGTTTCTCAAGGAAAAAAAAAATGACTTTTCCAGTAATGTACTGAAAAATCGACTGTCAAATGAACAAGCTGTGTGAACAACTTTAGTTCTTTGGGTTCCTCTCTACAGTTACAACAACTCCATACACTCCATGAATTCAAGAAAATTTGTTTTGTAAATAGGTTTTTGCCCTTATCCAAAGTTTTGAACATGCTCTGATTATAGAGCACATTTCTGTCATGTAACATCATGCTAATCACAGCATCTCTGTCAGCTGGTTTATGTACTGGTATCTCCTGGGTTTTTTTTAAGTGTAAAATGGCAATAATATAAGAACATGGACATAAAAATATCCCTGTTAAAGAAAGAGCTCACTGTGCCATAACTTGGTAAGAAAAAAAGATCAATGAATGACATAGCAGAAGTGATAGGTATAGTTTAGAAAGAAAATTAACATTCTAACTTCTGTTAGCTGGGCTGATTTTACAGAAGGTTTTCTTAGAACATTTATACTCATCCTGTCCCCTTGCAAAAAGTGTCATCCATTAATGTTAAAAGAAAAAAAAAAAGGCAGGAGCTTGAAAGCTATTCTTTACCCCATCCTCTAGACAGAGTTCATATCCTCAGATGAACTTTATTTTTGACCAGCACATTAATTATGGTTGAAATCAGTGGCCCCTCTAAACAGCATGTAAGAATTAGAGTTAGCAGCAACAGCAAGACTGGCCTTAATTGGTCCACTTACATAAAAGTAAAACCATAAAATTTCTAAATATAAGTTTCTGGCATATCATTTCTTGTTATCACAGTAAAATAAGGTACAACACAGTGAGATTCAAGCTGATTTGCACAAAAATCGGTGCCAATGTCTTTTCTACTGACTGCTCTTTAGAGCAGGAATGGAGATGCACAGATACTATTGTGTGGAATTGGGGATTCCAAAATATCCAGTAAATCACAGAGTCTCCCCTAGGTGAAGAACAGAGTGGTATTGGGCCATTTCTTAAAATGGTTTGTAAGATAAAATCCACAATTAGGAAAAAAAGAATAAGGGACAGGTTTCTGGAATACTAACCTTTCTCTCTCAGTCCCATTCCTTTAGTTATTTCTGATCCATCAGGGAACTAAAACCTGCCTGCGAGCCAGCAAGATAGGCTCAGCATCACTCCAATGTTTTATGTGGTCTGTAGCAGTCGTGTCAGAATTTAAGTCAGAAATTCCAACTTCACTAAATGAACAATGATCATCAGGATTCTGAAGCTGCCAGAAAAAAAAAAATCAACACCAAAACAAAACAAACAAACAAAAAAACCCCGACAAAAAATAGAAGGAAAGAAAGAAAAAGAGAGAGGGGGAAAAAAAAAGCAACAGTCTTTCCCAAGAGCAATTGCCCTTTCTGGCAGGAAGGGGTAAAAATAGAGGCAGCTCATTAATATGGCTTGGCAGTGCTTAATGGCAGCTGGTCTGAAGAGTTAGATCAGTGGGTCTTTCCAGCAGTACTCACGGACCACTGCCAGCAGGTGTTGCTGTGTTCAACAAAATGAAAAGAAGTGGAGGGGTGGGGAGAAAAATATTTATAAAGAGAGAAATAGGTGTGAAAAAAAATTAGTCACTGAGTAAAGCTTTCATTAGGCCTTTGGTAAAGCTATAGACAAATTCCCTGAGGCAATAAGGAGCATGCTCTGAAATGAATAATGCTTTTCACTTCTCTTAATCTCCTTTCAGAAGTTATCCTGTGCTATAAATCACACACACGTTTGCTGTGCTTCACTCGGTAGCCTTCTCTTTTTGCCACAGACCACACACTTTCACACTGGGGATACTCTGACCCGCTGCTGTTGTGGGAGAAGCTGTGGGCTGGCTGAGGGCTGCCCGAGCAGGGTGCAATGGGCAGCGGCCATTGCACCAGGACTGCAAACGGAGCCCGGTGCTGCTTCCAGGCCAAGAAGATAACTCGGGTACTTTCAGGGCAGTTTTTCCACTCTCTGTCAAACCAATGCAATACAAGACCTCTTGCTGAGCATATACCTGCTGCCAAATTACAACAGTCACTGCACTACCGCTACGTAACTAAGTTCAAAGAGCTCTTGGATGCCAGTGAAAAACCAAAATTCAGTCTGGTCCTGAGGAAAACAGAATTCCATACTAGAAAAAAGCAGTTTGTCAAAACTCAGTTTGAGGAGTTAAAAATGGGCTCCTGAAAATAACTAGGTAAGTGCATGTCTCTCACTGTCTCTGAAGGAAAAAAAAGGGGGGAAAAAAGCTGTTCTTTGTAATGACTGGAACCACCGATGTCAGGTTGCAGGATAGCTATTGAAACCTGTTTCAAGAGGCTTCAATCTGCAGCATGATACAGCCTGAAAACTTATTGTATGCCTATTAAACCTGGGAAACAAAACAACCTATCTGGTCATATGTTTCCCATTAAGTCCTGATGTTTTTTCTCATTCTACCAAAGCTGTTGTGTGAACACGACACACCCCCCAACTGGAGTCAGTGCTGCTCTAAGGACTTCCCTGCTCTATCACTGTAAATTGAAAATATAAAACTTTTTTCTCCTTGATCCAGATCAGCCATATTTCAAGACAGATTTGAGTTATATTACCAACAGGACATAAAAATACAATTATAAGTACGATTCAGGCCAAAAAAAAAATCTGAAGGATGGGGATTTTCTGGTAATCAGTGGGTGTTTTGAATGAGTAAAGACTGCATGATCATGCCATTTGTCATAAACGGTATCACAGAAAGCCAGCTATTATATGTGTTTAAGAAAGGAGATGGAATTTGGATTTACTTTTGACCTTATATATATATTGCTTTTGCACTGCCTAATTGGCATAGAGTTATTTCTGATTTTCATGAATGTAAACTGAAAGGAAAATGGCATTTTATTTTCTTCCACATGTGTTAATATCACAGTTGAAAAAAAGAGGAAAGTGGCTTGTCATTCACTGTAACTTATTTTTAGATGTCTAAATAGTTTTTAATAGTGTGATGCAATCTGCACGTCAAGAAGCCAGGAGACTTGGACAAGAGCAATATGATTCATTTTTAAGTGCTTTAAAGGGATCTGTAAGTTAACAGAAGGACATATTTATACAAAGACTGAATATAAAAAATTCATCCACAGCAAGAGGTTTCTTAATCAAATGCATTTTCCTGAATTTGAAAAGAAGCCAAATTTGCAAATAGATTACCTAGTATATCCTTAAGTATGAAAGAAGAAGAAAACAATTTGCAAACTAGTAATTAAGTGTCTGGCAAATACTGTATTTGAACTAAATCAGTGGTATCTCCATCTAATAATATCTATATCTGGCTATGCAATAAAACAAGTTGGAGTGTGTCTTCCTGACTCATAATGTTTGCTTTCAGTCTGATTTTAAGTTCTATTCTTTAAATGGATACAGAAATCACCACTACAAGTTGAATCCACGATATTTTGTCATGCTAGACAATTAGGAGTTTCCATTAGATAATTACCAGAAGCATGTCTCATACAGGAAAAACAGTCAACTGCTGATGTAACAGGATTAACCAATCCAGCACAGTGATCCGTCCCACTTACTTTTGACAGGCATTATATCTGAGTGTACACATGAGAAGTACAGTATAAAGCTTCGCATTATAAATACCACAAAGAGGAACTTCAGCAGTTCTTAATGCACAATACAGCAGTCTCCTTCTGAGAGTCAGGACTAGAGAGGTAAAACTTTAAATCAGCTTTTTCCCTCCCTCCTCTTCTTTTAAAATTGAAACTTTTCATTCCTCTGCATGCTGTTGTATACTGTCAGGGCTGTATTGAATGAATGCATAGACAGAGCTTTGCAGCTCAGGGAATTTTACAGAAAGAGTCTGAACTACCATTTCTGTGTTTGTTCGAGCACTAGGTGTTTTTTGTACGTATGTGTATCTATATAAGTACAAATGAACCAGGTATCAGCAGACTCGCTTTTAGAAGAAACAGTGGCTTTTAGAAAGTTGTGCTTTAATGAGAAATCTGTCATCATCATGGCATGCAAGCAAAATATGCTATACCTATATGTAACAGAGATTGTCTGTGATAAGGGTACTTGTTATGTATGCCAAGCAACATATACCTCAGAGCAAAAACCTAAATATACTTATCTGCATTTTATATTGATGTATGCCTATCCCTTACTTTTCATCAGACACTACTGGGATAGGTGCTATATTAGAACTATAAATAACCACTTTAATTATGTCATCTGTTAGTACATCTAATCATGAATGCATATTTTCATCTGAAATTATTTTTTCGTCCAATTAAACTTTTCGTTCTATTTCAAGCTGACTTTCAGACTTCATGTAATTACAACAGACTTTGGGCTGTTTGCGAGATCCAAGAAATTTCGATGTATTATAGCGAGGTTTGTGTTACAAAGATGTGTTTATAAGAATGGCTGCAGGGTTTATAATGCTGACAGACCCCTAAGTGTAACAGTGTATAACAGTATAGCAACTGAGGTCAGTAAAACACAGATGAGGGTGTACTGTGGATGCCTTATAACAGTGAAAGACTTATAAAAGAGCTTAATTGAAAAGGACTTGCAATATATAACATTTGTAAAACTTTGGTTGATTGTTCAAATACTTCTGTATGTTTCATTTACTCTAGCTATAATTCCTTGCCTGTCTCTCAGCCCATGTGCCTGTAGTCATCTCAGGGAATTTAGAGACCGTATAATGCTTATATTTATAAATTACTCCTTTCCTCTAAAATACAATGGTTGATGGTAATTTGGTGAAAGTGGAATATTTGCTGGGTGGGTTAAATGCACCTGAGAAGACAGAGGTATGTGAGAGAGAGAATGAAAGGAAGGAAAAGAAAAAGGGTAATTACTAAAATAAAGCAGAAGCTGCTCTAATAAAATCCGTGCAAGTTAAAATCTGGAGGGGACGAACCTCAAAAGTTGGAGTCTATCAGCTGTAATTTTCTCGTTTTCCACTACTGAGCTCAAAGGAGTGAAGGAGTTCGCTCACTTCACCCTTGCTAGGTAAGGAACAGAATGGAGAGGCTACAGAATTTAAAGGCAACAAAAACCCGCAGCTTTTTCACTCCAGAGCAAAACTCTCAGAGGTGTAAACTGGCAAGGGTCTACCAGCACTGGCTGAAACTCCAGCTCCTAGCAGCATTTAAGATTGCTCTTCATTCCTGATGTGTTATTCCAATATTGTGATTGCACTGTGTGGTTTAAATGAATGAAAGAAAAAGTGCCTTCTATTAACAATGGGCCAAATGTAGAAGATCTTACTCAGCCTTCACTCAGACACAATTATTATTGGCATCGATCAGGGATTTGCCTGAGTCACGAGCGAGTAAGATCTGACCAGATGACATGCAACACTTTTCACCTTCAAAGCATTTTTCAGACACTACTTGGTTAACCCCAAACTTAAATATATCTGCCTGAGAACTTCTAGGCACTGAATGACAT
The DNA here is from genome assembly GCA_013401255.1 of Urocolius indicus. Taxonomy (NCBI): domain Eukaryota; kingdom Metazoa; phylum Chordata; class Aves; order Coliiformes; family Coliidae; genus Urocolius; species Urocolius indicus. The sequence continues at coordinate 10,602 of WBNH01008055.1, read as the reverse complement.
AGAAGTAGGGATATTTCTGGTGTGAGACCATGACCTTAGCATGTCATAGATGTGTGCTGCACTGACTCCTGCTTAGGCTTTCAGTGCCTCACTGCGTATTGCAGCTGGAGAGTGTATCATGTATTATATAGCCCTCCAAACAACAGTATTATTTTGCTCCCGTCAGATCTCTTGCCAGTGTTGATAACCTCCAGCATTTTGAAGTGAGCAGAAGAGATCTTTTCTCTTCTACTGCAGACAGAACAGTTTTCTGCCCAAAATATCTGCAGCCTCTGCCCTCATCCCCATCTCATTCACAAGCTATTTAACATCTCCTGCTATTCCTAACAATACCAGGCAGGACCAAGAGCAAGGTGCTTGTTAAGAAAAGGTTTCACTCTTTTCATTCATTCATGTTTCCTCTGTTTACTTAAGCCAGTGATACTGTTGAAGGAATAAAACAAACAAAACAAAAAAAAGAAAGAAAGGGAAAAAAAAGGCGGGGGGGTGGGGGTGGAGGAATGACAGCCAGGGGGAAGCCAAGAGGGTCAGATGGAGAGAAAAAAAAAAAGAAGAAGAGAGTAAATCTACAGGAATGAAAAGAGATTTGAGAAAGGGGGGAGGGCAGAAACCACGAGTAGTGATATTTGAAGAGAGGTGTGTGTTAGGGGAGCAATGAGCATAAGGAAGCCAGCCTGCCTGTTCCTCCCCCTTCCTAATCATAGCCTTTACTCACAGACAAAACTCCCTCCCTCTCTCATTCACTCACTCACTTTAGGCCAATCCGTCCTCTCTCTCTCTCTCTCCCCCTCTCTGTGTCTCTCCTACTCTGAGACAGAGTCAGAACTCTTCTCCCTGACAGACACAAACATCTACAGCACTTATTGCATTCAGAGAGGGAACCTGCAAACAAAACTTCACAGAAAACTTTTCGTTCTTGTTCCAGAGAATTTGCTGAAGAGAAGGAAAAACAAACAAACAAACAAACAAACCAAACCAGCCCCAAAAAAACTGTGCGTGAAGGGGGAGGAAAAGCAGGGCCTTTTAAAAAGGGAATCACAACAACTTTTGCTGCCAGGATGCCTTTGCTTTGGAAGAGAGGATTTTTGTTGGTGCTTTGCTGGATTATAGTGAGGAGTTCCCCAACCCCAGGATCCGAGGGGCACAGTTCAGTCACTGACTGTCCATCATGTGCCCTTGCCACGCTCTCAAAGGATGTGCCCAGCTCACAGCCTGAGATGGTGGAAGCAGTAAAGAAGCACATACTGAACATGTTGCACTTGAGGGACAGACCTAATATCACCCAGCCGGTGCCCAAGGCAGCACTTTTAAATGCCATCAAAAAACTCCATGTGGGAAAGGTGGGAGAGGATGGTTATGTGGAAATAGAGGATGACGTTGGAAGAAGAGCCGAAATGAATGAAGTTGTGGAGCAAACCTCAGAAATCATCACTTTTGCAGAATCAGGTGAGTGCTTGAAAAACAAAACTGTAAAATGTCCTTTGTGCCAGAATTGCAATTAACTTCTCTTCTTCTCAGCAATAATGTTTTCTGCAAGGTTGTAGGACGAGACTTGGGGGAAGGGAGGAGGGGGAATGGGATGAGGGGGACAGGACTCTGAAGGAATTTGATTTTTCTGACTTAGTCTTGGCTACAGATTACACTTGCTAAGCATAGACAGCCACACAGGGAGGAAGCTCTCTAACCAATCTCGAGCAGAAAGTCAGACTGCAGCGGGGTCCTCCAAAGTGTGCCTGTGAAGCCTGAGTACTTGCAGTAAAGTACAGGATTGCAGAGCTTACGGCGAAAGAAAAAAAAGATGAAGCCTTTTGGGGAGTTTATCAGGGCAGAAAGTGAGCTGCAAACTTCTTGAGAAACAACCCTTTCATATAAAAATTACAGTGGAAGTTATAAAAGCAGATGAAGCAGCTTTAACTTTTAGAAGTGAGAGGGCTTCTTTTGTGGATTTGTTTTTGGTTGGTGGTTTTTTTTTTTTTTTTTTTAATTTAACACAGCATCCTCGGCAATAAAGAGTTGCAAGGGCTGTCAGATGACTTCAATAGAACCAGACAAGTTGCTGTAGCTGATCCAATTTGTAAAGCAGACTTCTGCATACTGGAAAAAAGAGAAAGGATTCTGCTACTAAAATGCTCCTGCCAAAAAAAAAAAAAAAAAAAAAAAAAAAAAAAAAAAAAAAAAAAAAAAAAAAAAAAAAAAAAAAAAAAAAAAAAAAAAAAAAAAAAAAAAAAAAAAAAAAAAAAAAAAAAAAAAAAAAAAAAAAAAAAAAAAAAAAAAAAAAAAAAAAAAAAAAAAAAAAAAAAAAAAAAAAAAAAAAAAAAAAAAAAAAAAAAAAAAAAAAAAAAAAAAAAAAAAAAAAAAAAAAAAAAAAAAAAAAAAAAAAAAAAAAAAAAAAAAAAAAAAAAAAAAAAAAAAAGCAACCTTGGTAGGGTGTATTTTGAACTCTTTCACAGTTCTGTTTTCCCCGACTCCCATACGGTAAAAGGTTAGAATTTAGATATTTACTAAGTAATGGCATAAGACTCACATCAACTGCCTATAGGAAACAGCTCTAAAGTTGTGCTTTACTGTCTTGCTCCTGCACGAACAGGACTAGAACCTGTTTTAATTCAATATATATGTATGTGCACGTATGTCTGATAGTATATGTATGTTTATACACACATCAATAGAGGTATCTCGCAATAACTCTATCATCTAACTAACAGCAACTTTTTATGATGCTGTCTAGCCACAGCATTTTTCCTGTTGCCAAGACAGTTTTAAAAGAATGTCATTGTTTTGTTTGGTACAGCATATGGTAGGCAAAGTATGCAAAGGAACTCCAAGCATTTTTGTTTAAAAGTTTGCTGCAGCAGTATAAACAATTAAGACAACACTCAGAGTTTCCAGTCCTGAAAACCTGTTGACTCAGATGTTCTGTTTGCAGGGAAGCCATGCACAAGAAGTGTGCATGCTTTTAAGAGCAGACATTCCTGCTGGCTGTCCCGATTTCTAACTGTACAAGGAGCCCTTGCCTTTGGAGTACTTGTCAGTACACACATTATCAGTTTCTTTCGGTATGAAAGCTCAAAGCTTTTCAGTTTTTATATCCCCTTCACTTCAGAAAGCAGGCAGAAAGTGTCAGTGCAAGTGGCCATTAGAAGCAGGGGCAGCTTATCGTTAGTTTAGAAATGAGTTTTTAAAAGCAAGGAAATCTCTAGGCTATCTATGAGTCGGATTCCCCACCTGGTTTTCGGCAGCTCGCTCTGAGCAGAGTGAAACACATATGGCATGAACAGTGGTTTCTCTTCACTGTGTGAGTCCCAATCATTTGTAAACACATTATTGTCTCTCCTGAGCTCTGACACAAAGGAATTTGGAATTTGATATATGCCTACTCAGTACGACACCCTCCAACGGTGGCTCCTGAAGCCATTGGCTCTCAGGCTCACGTGAACAGCGAGAATCATGCCATTGCCCACACGCTGGCCAATAGTCCAGCCAGAGTTCCCCCCCGCCACAAACGACCCAACCCTAGCACGTCACTTGCTTTGATTTACATAGTGTTGTCCTACCACTGCTAGCCACATTAATTGAAGAAGACTTATGGTATGGAGCTGTGCAGTTGGAGGATGGGGGCATTCACTGCGCTCCCATGACTCTTCTTCCCTGCTGCTGTTCTCCACTTTCCCACTGAGCCCATCCTAGAAGCCCAGGCAGCAGGGATGCTCTGGCCTTTTTTCCCATACCTGCTAGCCTTTGATTTTGGAGGAGGGAGGAGCAACTAGCAACCTAGAAACCAAGCCCTAAGGTTTGTGCTGATGATGGAAATGATAATTCCACTCTATAGAGTAACTTCAGACTGCTAAAACATATTTTTCATCTATAGCCATTCACATCTGAATCAGAGAATCCACCACACTTTACAGGTGCCAATACTACAACAACTTAAGTGACCTCTACCTGGGATCTCTTCCACTCACAGACCAGCAGTATTGTGTGTGTCAAATTTTAAAGCAGTATTATTTTTCCTACTGAGGAAAGTGAGGCAAAAAGAAGGCAAGTGNAATCAGAGAATCCACCACACTTTACAGGTGCCAATACTACAACAACTTAAGTGACCTCTACCTGGGATCTCTTCCACTCACAGACCAGCAGTATTGTGTGTGTCAAATTTTAAAGCAGTATTATTTTTCCTACTGAGGAAAGTGAGGCAAAAAGAAGGCAAGTGACACATCATATAGGAAGTATGAGTGAAAAGGACAGAATAGAATATAGCCGCATGGATAGCCTTCCCTTTTCACCATGTGAGAACTGGGAAGAATATGGATAAGTTTAAAACACCAAGCAGGAGGATAAACCTGTACCTCTCACAGTAAAGTTAATGTTCTTCCTGCTTTTAACGCAAATCTCGCTCTGTCTTGAAAGAGGGCAATGGGAAATCAATGAAAATGAATGGAAACATCTCACATTGTATCAAATAAAAGTCTATGGAAAGATACTTTAGGCTTTTTGTCCCTTTGGGTATGATTTGACATAAACCAGCCATTCCCCCTACCTTTCAGAAGCTACATTTACTACTTGCCTTCATAAAAATGTACTATTTCCATCTTTCATCAGCTGTATCCTCAGTGATACAATTGAAATGGAGTGAATGAACAAATAGTGCCCTGTGCACATGGCTCTGGCTTCAGGCTGCTGTTTTCTAAAATAGACCCAAATTCAAACAAGCACAGGTTTCAATTAGAGGAGAAACTAAATGGAGGGAACTTGTCTGAGGCACAGGTGTAGTTATGTCCAGGAAATCAGCAAAATAGTTGGCAGGTAGTTTTCACAGCTAACAAATCCAGGCAGATCCTTGCAAAACTAATGACCGTGAGTATTGGGCAAAAGTTTACAAATGCACCCTACTGTCCTTTGGCACTCTGACAAGTAAAACATGAAAATGATTTTCTACTTGCATATCAAACTAAGATTACTAACCTCAATTAGTTCTGTGACAAGGGTAGCTGTGTCAGCGCTCTGTGGGTTACTTCAAGGTCTTAAAAATACTCTTTTGAGGAGAAGGGTTGGATAATTTTGAGACAAGCAAATCCAACAGGTTCTATAACTGACATACACAGTGCTTATAAAATATGGTTGTCTACTAACTCCTTCATTATTTTAAGTAGATAGCTTATTAGGCAGACCTGGAATTTTGCCAAATGAATTTGATCCTGGCAACTAAACCACCAATGAAATGGGTTGCTAACATCAGCTGCCGACAAGGTGATGGGAATTAGTGGATGAAAATACTGAAATCTAAAGGCTTATGGCTAGGAGAACAGTCAGGAAGAACAACAAGAAGCCTGACAGCTCTTTAGACCTCTCCTACCTTTTTGTATCGCTTCACACTGAGTTCAAGGTGAACTGACTTGATCGTGTAATGCCCACTTTTGCGTGGGGATACACGTGAGGACACACTCACGCCTTTTCCTAGCGAGCCACCTACTCGTATACAGCCAGGCTGGCAGTTCAGGAGGGAAAAAAAGATGCGTTGCTTATGCCTCTTTAAATCATCTGATCCATTTTCGTTTGAAAGCAGATGGATATAATGGCCCAGGTATCTGTGCTGAATAAAGAGTGGCCACGAGAGGGCACAATCCAAAGGCTTTTTGCTCCACGCAAGGCAACCATCCTGCAAGCTCCTACTTTACCTAATTGGATCTTGAATCCCAGGGAGCTTTATGCTTATCTGTAGCTTCTCTGAGTGGAGCTCTTGTTTCTCTCTTCTGGTTTATTTAAAAGACAGAGATTCATGGGAGTGGAAGACTGCGAGTAAAATAATGCATGGAGGAAATAGGCAAAGGGGGGAAAAGATAAACTGATGGATGCTAGGAGTTCTGGAAATCTAGAGACATCAGAAATTATCATTATTTTTTACAAGATACCGAGAAATGTGACTGTGAATCATCATCTGAGCTGAGTTTCTCACTTTTTTTTTTTAATTTTATTTTTAATGTAATCTCCTTGGTTTTTAGAAAACAAGCCCATTTCCCCTGGATTTGTTAATTTAATTTTGCTTGGCATGATATATCAAAGATTTCAAGTTTAGTAAATGAAAGCAAGTTACTTCCACAAGAAAAAAGCCATTCTGTATTAATCTGTTTCATTGTAACAAACTGTGAGAATTCAGGGAGGCTGGTCGGTTTGAGAAAGCACTGACGAATCTGAGAAGGTGGGAACCAGTTTAGAAAAAGATACTTGAGAGAGAGGGAAAGCACCACCTGTGCCCATCTCTGTGTGTAGTCATGCACACAGTTTTGTACGCAGGTGGGAACATCTGGCTATGTGTTTGCCTGTCTCTCCGTAGCAGCACATACAGCAGCACTGTATGCCCACGAGTACAGGTACGCCAAGGCAGGCGTGCTGATATACCCATATAGCTGCACCACTGCAATCTGAACAGGTTCTTGCAGATAAGTATGTGCATTCATAGGATTGCCTGTGTCCAGAGTGTATCTATGTTGCACACATATAAATGATTCACGCTGAGGAGTCCTATCTCAATATGTCTATAAGGGTAGGAAAAGACCATCTCATGTAATGCAGCAGAGCTTTGCAAGATTGATTTAGAATTGAAGCTTAGTTTACTGGAAGCATTTTGGAGCATTTCAGTGGGCTTGAGATTTGGGCCTTAGTGCACAGAAATTAAGTATTTTAATGAAAACAGACCGGCAGCTTCCTATCCACCTAATTTTAGAATTTACAACGAATTGTTACAAGTGTGTACAAAAAAAAAAGTTACTCTTTTTGTGAAAGACAAAGACTTGGTATTGTTATTTACCTTTAAATACCTTATTGATACAAGTGGCCCTAAACTTTGCTTGAGCTATTTTAGATGTAAATGCAAAAAATCAAGTCACAAAAAACTTCACCCAAACAAACACCGGTTTTGTTTCTAAATATTCAAAACTATGTGGGGGAAGGGCTTTCGATTTGGAAAGAATTCTAGCCTGTGGATGTAAGTACTTCCCTCCTAACAAAATCGCAGAGGAGAGTGAAGGTTCACCAGAACTGAATTATTTCACCTTCTGAATGACCTTGTCAATGCCCCTTTGAGTTAAATTTTCAAGAAAAGGTATTTAAATAAGGTTGCTGCTGCCTTTTTCCCCCACGAATGCTTGGGGAATAGTTCTTTTACTTGGTTTTCTTTTTTGGTTTAATTTTTTCTTGCAGGAAAAAAAAGAAAATCTCTTTTTGCTGGGAGCAAAGGGTATGTGAACAAAAAAGATAAGGTGTTTGCTATTGGTGTCATAATTGCTTCTCCCTTACTAAGAGGCAAAAGTCAGGCAGTAGCAACAAAAGTACACAAGCGGATGGCCAGTCACGTGTGAGGGGTGCTGAACAGTTAGAAGAAATCGTTTGCCAGTGATCCATAGTCTGAAATGCATTCGCAGGAACGGACACTGCCTAATCGTGGTAATAACACATTTGTAATAATCAGTCTCCCTAGGGGATAATTGCCAGATGATAACAGTGCTAAATTCACTGAATAAATTCTGCGCTGTGAACAATTCATCTGACTCTAGTGGTCACTCATTAGTAAACATTTTGAGCAATTATCTCTCAATAACCATGCTCTTCCCTTCACTCTCTTTAGAAGAACCTTTCTAGTAACCTATTTTTTTTTTTTTCTGTCTCCTGGGGAACGGAAATGAGAAGTGAAGAGAAGGATGCTTTTGAATGTAATTACAGATTGGCACGCAGTACAAATTCCCCCAAATCTAAACATAGGCAGTAGTAAAGTTAGCAACTAAAAAAGGAAAAAAAAAGTTTGCTTTGTATGGAAAAACGGCACACTTACAGTATAATGTAAAAACAGTTCAAAAAGCAGCGGTGAAGCATGGAAAATTAAAGTAACAGCACCTTCTGACACAGTAAGCATTCCTCAAAGGGAAATTTAAATACTGGGTATTAAGAGAAATTAAGAATAAGTCCCATTATAATGTCAGAAAGGATAATCACTTTCAGTATGAGAAAAACAGTCTTAGTCATTTAACAGCATAGTTCTTCTAGGAAAAAAAAAAAAAAGTTATTTAAAGTGTCTTAGCATTTTACTCAAAAAAAGAGATTCTCTTAATTGCATAGCGTAGACCCTACCTAGTATATGCATGGCTTGAACTAACAGGGCTCGATCTTGAATCCTGCTGCATATTGCAAATATATGAGTTTTGGTGGCATAGTTAAAGCCAGCAATACCAAAGGAAGGATCCTCAGCCTCAGAGGCTGAGCTCAATCCAGCACGAGCTACCCCACGCAGGGCTGTCCCTGCCAGCCGCTCCAGACCTGGGCCCGTGACTACCCTGCCGAGGTCTGCACGCTCTCTTGAGCTGTGCCTGTCACCAAGTGCCGCTTGTCCCACACACCAGCCCTTGCCAGCCCTCCCAGGGGTGAGGGGTACCTGTGCAGCCGCCACACTGCTCACCTCTGCAGGTTTCTCTCCTAAAAAGGTGCGTGAGCACCACTGAAGAGAAAAACAGATACGAGCGAAATTTTCATGCTATATATACTGATGCTACAGTTTCTTTCCATTCAGTAACTCCTTCCATTAAACCTTTTACCATATATGCACTACTTCTGCGGGCTTGTGTTTTTAACCATTTCTCACAGCATTCGCCGGTGTCACTCGCTTTGCAAGACTGCTCCCTCGGCGTCACTTCCCTCCTGGAAGGGACTTTGCTCAGCAGTAAAGCGGAGAGATGGCCTCTCCCAGGCTTTGGGAAGGGGAGTTGAGGAAAAGCAATCAAAAGGGGGCCCAAAGTAATCCCGCATCTCCTTTTTCAGCTGCTTTCTGCTGTGATATAACAATCCAGACTGTTGACATTGCTGTTTATATGAGCATGGAAGTGATGAAGGCATTACCGCTGTTGGGCTGTGGGTCTTTCCACAGGAGTCAGGCAGGAGGAGCAGGATGATTAGAAATGGGAAAAGACCCCTGCAAATCAGCTGTGGCAGAGGAAAAGGCAGGATGAGAGGATAAACAAAGGATAATTATGGAAATGATACCATCCTCAAGCTTCAGGAAGGTCTCCTTTTTATTTTCAGTTAGATGAACAGTATATATTTCCAAAGCTTTGAACCTGGTCATTAAGTCAGAATCAAAAAGGAAAGACTGCAAAATCCCTAAGCAACATTTGAAGAAAATGAAATACAGAGGGGTTTTTCTTTGTTGTTGTTGTTGTTGCTTTTGGTTGGGTTTTTTTTTTTGGTCTCAGAACACTTGAAGAATTTATTTTATTGAAGCACTGAATCTTTTGGAAATAAAGATCTTGTTATAAAGTGAATATGTGATCATAATAAGCCAGATCCAGAGATCTCAATTAAGTTTTAGTACATGCCAAACTCTGATTTAAAAATGAGCTTGTCTGAGCATAGTGACCTCGTAAAGACTGCAGGATTCGTACCATTTGTGCTGTGTGATCGTAACAAACTAGTTGTGAATGTGGAGAGAATTCAGAAAAGCTTTGTTTTTTTTCCTAATGTCTCCTAGAAAGATCTATGAAAGGGAAAGGTTTTTTTTTTAGTTGCTGTACAACCTTTTATTAGCTCTGCAGGTTGGAGGACTCGGGATTTTGTTTCATCCAGAAATATTAGACTCATACAAGTTTCCTGCATCTTTTATTTAGATTCTGAATCCACCGTTTCTGTGTGAAAATGTAGCTAACCACATAAAGAGGGGCTGTTACTGTAGCTAAAAATGTACAGGGAGGCTGTTATTCCTCTATATGGATATGTTTTATACTACCTTGCTCCAGCTCACTTCCCTCAAGTGACGAAAAAGCAAGTACTCGGGTACTTTCACGGCACTATTCTAATATTTTTAGTAATGAGGAAGAGTTTTATTTTCATAAAGGAGCGTATGAAAAACTGATTAAGAGAGTTCTTGAAGTCCTGTTCCTTTCATGCAATATCTGTCAAAAAGACTGGTTGCATTGCTACACTTCTGGCCAGTGCATAAGGTAATATGAATATTTACTGAGGGAGATATGTCATTTCATAACTATTTTCAACTCCCACTAGCATGGAAATAACAGAATGTGGAATATCATGCATTAGCACTTAACAGCATTAGTTTATTCTGTAACACGGGGTTGTCTGGCTTTTCGGCTCAGATGAGCTGTGCAGCTTCTTCCCCCATTGAGTCAGGTCAGCACACCCTGGCTGCTTTCTTCAGAGTGCATGACTGAGACAGTTTTCCATGTTCACATCCAACACAGCTGATCTGCTCATGCACAGGATCCCTTCCAGTGCTGGAACTGCTGTCTGTGCCCAGCTTGGTACCTCAGCAACATAGAGTAAGTTTTGAACTTCCCAGCAGTATACACCTATTCGCCTCACCAGTCTGTGAGCTCTGGGGAAAGAGAGCAGCTAGGAAGAGGCTGCTGGTGCCAGAACACTTTCTGCAGCTCAATCTAAATCATCCTTCCCCCCTGTCCCCCCCACCCCCCCGCCAAGGTTTCCTTGGTCAGAGATAGTAAGCAGCAGAGCTTAGATGGAGAGTCTTGGAGGCAGCAACTACTTCTCTGAAGCCCAGGTGCCCCTCAGGAAGGGGATAAGTTAAAAACTTGCTTTAGAAGAGAG
>WBNH01008054.1:0-70272 GCA_013401255.1 Urocolius indicus | reverse complement strand
ACCCAAAGCTCTAAACTAGCTCTGCTTTTATTAACCACCTGAGAACGGGTCAAGCTTTTTAAAGAACAGCTACCAAGAGAAACACGTAACCACACACAGCATTACAGCACTAAAACGACAGCACATCATCAGTGTAACGTTTATTACCTTACTCCGTGCTTCGCTCATCTTGAATTCTTTCAAGACTGGAACTGGAAATGATAAAGAAAAGGTTATTTTAAGCTCTGGCTGGATTCTCTCCTTTGTTCGCGCTGACACGTGTCGCTCCCCCGTGTCCCTCTCTCCCCCCTGCCCTCGGCCACGCGGCACGGCAGAGCTGTTTCCTGCATGGTTTATCTCCTCTGTCACTGCCCGAGGGCTCAGAGAAGCAGTAGGAATATGCAGGCTGCAGACCCGAGGGCCCGGCTTGATCTCCAACGTCGTGGAAAGGGACTTTACGTCATGGGCCCCGAAGGGCCTACGCTCCCTTGCGCCACACGGGCAGAGCCTGGAGAGAGCAACTTCTCCGGATGCCCACGTTGGGTTGAGACTCCTGAAAGTTTGGGTTGAGCTCCTGAAAGTTTGGGTTGAGCTCCTGAAATGTCCCTTTCAGCCCCGAGCCCGGGCGCGTCCCGTCCCGCTCCATCCCCCCCCCCCCCCCCCACGGCACACGCGGCTCGGACTCACGTCGGGAGCGGGGTTGGGTGGAATAAACGGCTCGGAGCAGATGCGCGGGGCCGGGGCAGCCAACAATGTTCAGAGCGGGGGGGGGAAAAGCTCCTGTTAGTAGGGAAAGAAAAGACACCCACTGGTGAGGCTCCAGCGAGGGCTCAGCGGAGCCCTGCGCGAGCACGGGGAGCCGCGCCGGAGCGATGGGGAAGGGGAAAAGGGAAAAGAAAGAGAGGGAAAGGGAAGGAGGAGAGGGAAAGGGAAGAGAGCAGGGAGAAAAAAGAGGGAGAGGGAAGGAGCTGGTGCAGACCTTGAGCCGCCGCCGCCGCCCGCGGAGAAAGAGACCGGAGCGCGCCGCGCGGCGCTATTTATAGCGCGGGAGGGGGCGTGGCCAGGACGCGCACGCGCGCGCGCGAAGGGGCGGGGCCGCCCGCGGCGGCGACGGGAAAGGACGGCGCGTGCGCAAGGCGGGAAAGGCGCGTGAGGGGGTGTNAAAAAAAAAAAAAAAACACATCCTAAAATACTTTTATTCAATAATTAAAATCTGTTGCTGAGGAAATTGATGGACGACACCGGGACTGAGGCTACGGGGGGCTGTGAGGGGGGGAGAGCTGTGAGGGGACTCATCCCACCCCCGTCAGCGCAGGGGAGGACGGGGCTGCGGGGTTGGCACTGCAGGGAGGGCACGGTGGCACAGACAGGCTCGATATCCCAGCCACAGAGGAGCCAGGGCTGGGGGCACAGCAACAGCCTCTCCCTTCCTACCCCCTCCCTCCTGCCATCCACGCTGGGGGCATTCCACACAGGGGTGGAAGGTTTGTGCCCTTCAGCCCCTGTGTGGAAGGTTTGTGCCCTTCACCATGTGTGGAAGGTTTGTGCCCTTGCACACAGGGGTTAAAGGTTTGTGCCCTTCACCCCCTGTGTGGAAAGTGCCTTTGCACACAGAGGGTAAAGGTTTGTGCCCTTCACCCCATGTGGAAGGTTTGTGCCCTTCACCCCATGTGGAAGGTTTGTGCCCTTGCACACAGAGGAGGGTAAAGGTTTGTGCACCCTCCAGCAGTGGCCAAGAGCAGACTGAGGAAGAACAAATCTGAGATGGCTCCCGAAAAGAGAGAGAACGTTGTTAAGGTCACTTTTAAAACCTCTTCTTCCCCTCTCCTTTCCATCCACACAGTGAATTTATCAAGTTTCCAGTAGGTTGAGCTGTTAAAAAAAAAAAAAGACAACAAGGAGAAAAAGGCAAATTTCACCCTGTTTTGGGAGGATTCAAACAAACCACAGCTGAGGGGGAAGCCTCAATATATATATATAAAAGAATCAACTACTCTCACAGCTCCCCCCCCAAAGTTAGAAGTGTTTTAAAAAAGGCAACAGTCATCTTTCCTGGTTAAAACAAGCCTAGATAGCTCCAGCTGTGTTAACAGCACAGGCAGTAGGGAGGGAATGTTTTACACAGTTGTGGGGTTGGGGGGTTTTTCTTTTATCTCTTTTTTTTTTTCATACAAAAAGATGCAGCATTTGTTAATATCTACACAATTCCCTTCCAGGACAACAAACCGTTGGTCAGTAGTGATTCAAAGACATTAAAAAAGACGTGACAGATGCAAGCAAAAACCCCCTCCCTCCCCCACCAAAAAAATGATGAGTCACATGTCAGTTATCTGCCAGGTCAGCACCTGCACAGAGGTCTCTGTACACAGCTAATATACACACGTGCTTCCTAGCACATCCACTCTCCATTCCTCAGCTTGCCAACAGCAGAGCTGCCTCGGGGTTGGTTTTTTTTCCCCCTCTCCTTATCTTCTTGGGTAAGGAAGAGGAAAGAGTTGCATCCCCCACCAACAGGAGGATGTAGAGAGCTGAGAACTGGGCCTGTCCGGGGCTGAGGGGCAGCTGGGGAAGCTGGAGGAGGCATTATTGCTGAGCCACGCGAGGTATAGTGTTCAGTTCCAGCCTGATGGCACTCGAGACGTGTTTGTTCCAGTGAAATGCTACATTCAGACAGGATTCCCCTTCCCTGGCCAAAAGCCCTTTTGTTTTGTTTTCTTCTGGATATGTTTCTGAAGGCAAGTCTTGGAAGAGCCAAGGTTCCACCCTCACTGTATTGCCTAGGAGAGGGATGCGGAGAACTGCCAAGTCCTCTCAGGTCTCTTGCTCCCTTTCTTGGAAGGTTTATGGTCGATGGTACCTGGAAAGGCAAGGGAAAAAATCCAAGGGTCATCTTAGAGCTCGGATTAAACAGTGACTGAGGCACTGGAACTGGCCAAAAGGAGTAAACTGACTCCTCTCTGAACTTTCAGCCCTCTGAACAGTTTTGCCTCTGCCTTAGAGAGCTCAAGTGCCCTGCAAACCCTCATCTTAGCCACAGTGGGCAACTGTCTGGGGGGGGAAAGAGTCACTTGGGCCATGATCCACAGGTTACTCCATCAGCACTATCCAAGCTACCTGCTGAAGTGGTTTGTGTCTGTGGCCTCTGCTCTGGCTGTGCTTTTCCTGCTGTCTAGCCCTAGAAAAATCACACTCCAGCTGCAAGGCCACACTGGTTTCAGTTACACCCCAAACCAGCCACTGGTCACGCTGAGTTTCCAGGATCAAAGCCTCAGTTTAAGGAAGAACCTTCACATCTGCTACTCCTCCAGCAGCAGAGACAGAAAGGATTTGCTCTACAGGTCCTTCTCCTAAGGTTTTAATGTTTTGTCCCTCAGCTCTACTCTCCCAACAAGACTGAGATTTGTGAGTAACCTGTTCCTCACTCACCTTGTGAACTGCTTGCTGTCCTCATGGACTTCCATTTCACAGCTCTTAAACTCATTCAGCTCCTTCCGGATAGCAGCCTGCACAGAGAGGGAGAGATCCTGTGCCATCTCCTGCCAAGGCATACATGTATGACCCTGTCTCCCATCTCAACTGAGCTCAGATAGGGCAAGAAGGTGCTGTATCTCCAACTGCTCAGGGCTGATCTGTGCCACCTTTCACTGGCAAAGAGTTCAGAGTGGTTCTGATAGGCAGGACTGAATCCCAGCAGTTCCCTGTCTCTCAAGCTGGGGAGCCCAGAACTGGACACAGGATTCCAGATGAGGCCTCAGCAGGGCAGAGGAGAGGGGGATGAGAACCTCCCTTGACCTGCTGCCCACAGGCTCGTCCTTCAAGCCCCTCAGGGTGCCACTGACCTTCTTGGCAAGGAGCTCAGGCTGCAGCAGCCACCTCAGCTTTCACAGTCCTTTCACACTGGGCTGAGTTCAATCTGCCACAAGTGGCCAGGAAAGACAAGAAGAAATGGCTTCCATGGCAGCTTCTTGCCCAGGCCTGCAGATCTCCTCAGCTCAAACTCTTTTGTGAGGGAGACCCTGATCTGTGTCCCCTGCCCTCCCCTGGGACGGGACACTCCCTGGTACCTTGTCTGCTGGTGTTAGCTTTGTCCATGGCTTATCTGCTCGTCGGTCGTAGTCTTGAGCATCTGTTACTTCCACATATTCATTAAACCTCAGGATCTTCCTGGCCTGGAGCTCAGCCACTGTAGGCCTTTGGCTAAGCTGAACAGCAGCAAGAACAAAGACAGTTGAATTTATGCCTTGTCCACAGAGCAGTTCAGGACTGAGCATCCCAACCAAAACTAAACTCAGTTTCTCAGGTCCCTCCTGCTGTGCCAGGGAAACTGTGTTCCAGCTTGTGCCTGTTACCCCTTGTCCTGCCACTGGCCAACACACAACAAAGACTGACCCCATCCTCCTGACACCCATCCTTTAGGTGCTGATCAGGGTTGCTGAGGTGCCCCTGAGCTCAGGCTTCTCCAGGCTGAACAGCTCCAGGTCCTGCAGCCTTTCAGACAGTCCCCTCAGCATCTTGGTAGCCCTGTGGCCATTCCAAGGGTGAGCCTTGTGTGGAACCCTTAAACCAAGCGAACCCATTCCCTGCTCCCACCTCACATCTGCAGGCCCTCAGGAAGCTTTTCCCAGCCCTGAACAGCAACCACCACTAACTGGGACGTAACAGCCAGAAGCAGCCATTGCTCTGCTCAGCTTCTTACACACTGCTGTGACTTTAGGAAGGGATTTTGGGGAGCCTGGTGTGAAAGTCGTGGCCACTGAAGTACTGTATGAACAGAGCTAGGCCAGCACCAGCCTTTCAAGTGCCAGCTGCCAAGTGTAGCTCTCATCTGTCTCGTTACGCTCGCCGCCAGCTCAGATCTGTCGCTGAAAAAGGTGGTGGCAGTGCCAAGGGCTGTTCCACAACCACCACGGCCAGAGGGCACTGGGGACACTTTACACAACTGCCCTGTGACTTCACCCTTAGCAAGGTGCCTGTGGTGTGCCAGAGCCCCTGGCAGCATGGCCAGATGGGGCTCCCAGCACGGGGGCAGCGGTACCTTTCTGGTGAGGCGGCGTTTGATCTCCCGCTTCTCAGCCTGGCGGTCGGCTTCGTTCTTCGCTGCCAAGGGGAGAGAAAGGGGAAAAGAAAACACCAAACATTTTTTTTTTCCTGTGAGCATCACAGGCTTTGGGAAAAAAAAATAAATGTTTTCTAGGCTTGAACAAAGGAGAGCATGGAGGTGTAGGGGGTGATGTGCCTATCTGACAGCTCAGCGTGGCGTGTCTGAAGCTCTGCCAGGCAGCGAGCACGGTCCAACTCGCCACCCCCTCACACACCAAGGCTCCCCCTGACTGCCAGGGGCACTGAGGGCCTTCACCATGGCTGAGTCACTCTCCAGCCCTGTGTGTGTCTGTGTTTGCAGATTGCTCCTCCCCAAAGCTGTGGAACCAGCAGTTTAGAGAGTAACAGCACAGATAAATATTTTCAACTGGAAACTTCCTGAGCTGACATTTCCCTTTCCTCCTGATGTTTATTTAAAGCTTTTGCAGAGGGAAAGTATGGCCAAGAGAAACAACATCACTGACTGGGCAATAAGCTGCTGCTTTTTGGATCAGGCAAGACAATGCTGTAATGTCTGGATCACAAAGAAAAATCCACTTCAAATACAAACACCTTTAGGCCTGTAACAGCAGAGCCTCAACCAGCCCACAGTCTGTTCCCTGAGGTGTCAGAGGGGACAGGTAACCTTTCTGTAACACGATTCTCTGAGCTCTAGGTGCTTAGTACCACTGCTACAGTCTCCTTCTATCCAGAGCTGCTTTTGCATGGTAACAAAATATTGGGGGGGTAAAAAAAGTAGTGGAACTGCTTTACTACAGCCATATGAGCACAGTCCTCCATCACTGCACCTCTAGGTACACCCAGGCTGAGATGTTTAAGGCAAACATGTCCAGAGCCCACTGGAGAAGCCCTACTCACGTTGGAGGATGTTCCTCTGCTCCAGTTCTTCTGCTGTGGGTCTCTGACTCAGTCGCCTAAAGAAGAGGGTGACAAGGGTGTGAGGTTTTACCTAGTCACTCAGCAGCAGCATGTGATGAATGCAACTGCTTTGTTTCAAGCACACTGAGAAGCCTTCTCCACACCCCTCATTCACCTTGGAGGTGACTGCACCCTCCTTTGGTGCTCTGCCCCACTCCAACAGCTACTCACCCCCAGGCAAAGGCTGGGAAAGCTGTTGCAGCCTCTCCAAAGCCCAGAGGCAACTTTGCAGGGAGCTCAAGCAGAGAGCAGAGCCCTGGCCCATCAGCAGCCCCCAGTTAATCCACCACCTCAGCCTGCACCCATCCACATCTTTATATGCCATCCATATTTGACAGCACTAAGGTTTCTGTAGTCCTCAAGATTTCTCCCTCCATTTACCCCCTGGGAACAGGGGATACTGCTCAGCTCCAGGAGCTTTGGTAACTAAGGAGTAAAAGCCACACTCATTCTCCCAGCCTCAGTGTCCAACCACCCATCCCATTCCAGCACAGGCTGCTCAGAGCAGGCAACAGCTTTCTCCAGTCCCCTCACAGGCTGTGCCAGCAGCTCCAACCTGCACTGCATCCTTCCCCTCCCCTCTCTGCACCTGATCAGTGTCGTCCCAATCTGCTGCCGGATCTCGTTCCACTCCTCCTTGCTCTTCCGAGGGAACACAATCTTCTCCTCCTGTGCTGTGGTTGTGTTCCCCAGCTTCATAGCCAGTGTGTCTTTCCTCTTCACTCTGTTGGCCAGAGTACCTGGGGGGAGAAGGGACATGGGGTGTGACTGAAGGTGACAGGGACCATGTGCCCTGGGAACTTGTGTTCTCCCTTCCTCTCCTTCCCAAGCTCAGCACTAAAGCTCCTGGGCTGGTCACTACAACCACAGCCAGCCTTCCTGCCCCCTGTTCCCACAACTACCCAAAGCCATCCCACCTGAGGGGCTGGCACAGCACAAGCTGCTGCAGGAGCCATCTGCAACTGGAGGGGGTACCTGAGCAGATGAGCACACAGGCTTGGCTGTAGAGCTTTTGAAGAAGCGAGGAAGGGGACATTTGGTACAGCATGAAACCACGAAGCAGCTGCTTTGAAGCGCTGTGTGAAGCAGCTCTTTGATCCAGGTCTCAACACAGCCAGGCACAAGCTCAGCAGAGGGGGAGAAAAAAAAAAAAAAGCCAGCTGCAATGTCAAAGCCTTACTGTTATGGCTTTCATCTTCTTCCTCATCCTCGTCATCTTTGTACAGGATGGGCCCCTCCGAGTCAGAGTCGCTCATCCCTTCATCTCCTTCCTGCTCCTCTGGCAGGACCTGGGGTACCAGTTTGGGGATGACTGTGACAGATGGCACATCTCCAATATAAACACGAGGGCCTAGGTTCTGCTCCTCTTCCTGTTCATCTTCTTCCTCTTCCTCATCGTCTGGACTAACGAGAAGCACATTATTACACCTCCTACCACCTGCCACAGGGGACTGCTCCCAGGACCCACCCCTCAGGGCTGTGGGGAGCCCAGGAACTAGAGATGCAAGAGCTATCCCATTCCTGCACCAGCACCTCTCTCCAAAGCATAGGCAGCTCTGGCAGAGGAAAGGCCAGAGGCAGGTTCTTGCAGAACCAAACAGCCCCTCTCACCCTCTTACTCTAAGACTTGCAGATTCAACTCCCTCATAAAGGACAGAACTCTGGTATAATGGGATAGGGTTTGGTTTAGCGATGGGCTTGGCAGTGTGAAGTTAGTGGTTGGACTCCATCTTAAAGGTCTTCTGTAACAGGAATGATTCTGTGATTCTGTAACACAAGAGTCCTCTTCCCACTTCTATTTTGCAAGATGAAAGGTGAAGGAAGGCCACAAGTTAAAGACAAGCCAGGCCTGGATTCCTGGCACCAGCCTGTGTTTGCAGCCTGGAATCAATTTCCCTTTGTGAGCACTAAAATCCCCAAACCAGGGTTAATCTCACAGGGAGGATGCACTAGCCCCACCACGAGGCTGAAATACAGATTCAGCCAACAGGCAAAATGGTTTCTAAGCTCTTGCAAACCACCAGAAATCATAGAAGCACAGAATGGTGGCAGCTGGAAGGGATCTTTAGAGCTCATCCAGTTCAACCCCCTGCCAAAGAAGCTCAGGTCACACAGGAACATGTCCAGGTGGGTTTTGAAAAGCTCCAGAGAAGGAGCCTCCACACCCTCCCTGGGCAGCCTGGGCCAGGGCTCCTGCACAATTAAAGGAATGGAGCATCTCCCTTGTGAGAAAAGGCTGAGGGAGCTGGAGCTCTTTAGCTTGAAGGAGACTGAGGGGTGAGCTCATTCATGGTTACAAGTGTGAGGAGGCTGGAGCCAGGCTGTGCTCAGTGATGGCCAGTGCAAGGGGCAACGGGCACAAGCTGGAATAGAAGAGGTTCCAAAGCAACACAAGGCAGAATTTGTTCCCTGTTGAGGTGAGGGAGCCCTGGCAGGGGCTGCCCAGATGGGCTGTGGAGGCTCCTTCTCTGGAGACATCCCAACCCAGCTGGATGAGTTCCTGTGTGCCCTGCTCTAGGTGCTGCTGCTCTGGCAAGGGGGTTGCACTGGATGAGCTTTCCAGGTCCCTTCCAACCCTCGAGATTCTGTGATCACCCTCACAGCAAACAGGCTGCCCACAGAGAAACCAGCAAAGCAGTCAGCTCTGCCCACAGCCCCTCCTCCCCACCAGTGCAGCAGCAGCAGCACTGTCACACAGCCCAGAGCCACAGCACTGCAGTGTTGGCCCTACTGCCCACATGCAGGGGGGGATACTCACACTTTCAGCATCTCGATGGTGACAGGCAGGGATCTCGTCCTGCCCAGGGTGCCACCGTCTTCTCCAAAGCCATCGCTCTCAAAGAGCAGGGAGTGAGCCCTGTGTGAGCCCTCGGCAGGGGGGGTGGCAGGCAGGGGGCTGGCCAGGGCCTGCTGGATACGGATGTGCAGGGGGAGCTGGGGCAGGCGAGGCAGCATGGGGGGCTCTGCCCCTCGCCTGGACACCTCTGAGGGCCTCGAGTCTTCGAGGGGAGGAGGAGGAGGAGGAGGAGGAGGAGGAGGAAGAGTCTCTTTGGGGAGGTCCAGGGAGCGTGGAGGGTCCAAGGCTGGGGTGTGTGTGGGCAGGGGCATGCGTGGGGGCNNGGGGTAAGCAGGGGTGGGGATGGGGCGGGTGGCTGCCACCGGCCTCTCGCTCGGTGGCTTGGAAGCGACGGTGGCCTCGGGTGTGCTGCTGGGCACGAGGCCTCTCTTCGGGGGGAGAGGAGGGGAGGGCTTGGATAATGCTGTACCACTGGTTATTGCTTGAGAAAGTTCAGCTGCAAACAGAAAAACACAAAAGTCATTCTATTTAACGAGGTTTTCTGGAGATATCCTTCAGCAGTGGGGAACCAGCGTGGCAAAGCACCCAGAGCCCTGGGCCAAGCAACTGCTGGAGAAGAGGAGGCTGAGGGGAGACAGGAGCACTCTGACACTCCCTGACAGGAGGCTGCAGGGAGATGAGGGTTGGTCTCCTGAGTCACAAGTGACAGGACAAGAGGAAAGGGGCTGGAGTTACCCCAGGGGAGGTTGAGGTTGGAGCTGAGGCAGAACTGTTTCCCTGAGAGGGGTGTCAGCCCCTGTGCCAGGCTGCCCAGGGAGCTGGGGCAGTGCCCAGCCCTGGAGGGATCCCAAAGTCGTGGAGCTGAGGTGCTGGGGGCCGTGGCTTAGTACAGGGTGAGGGGAGGGCTGGGGCTGCAGCAGCTTCAGGGGCTTTAACAAACAAACCAATTCTGTGATTCTATGAATTTTCTGGTAGAAGATGGTACCAGACATAGCCAGGTTGCAAGCCTCTAGTTTGTCCTTCTTGCAGTAAAGGTACAACTTGAGAGAGCAGTCAGAAAGCAGCAGGCTGGGAGAGCTCTGTGCATCCTGCTGCTTTTTGGAGAGAGCAACAGCAGCAGCCCTCGAGTGACAGCAGATGGAGCTCACCCTGCTCAGCACGCTGCTCAGCCAGGGCAGCCAGCTATGTAGGGCACTTCAGGCCTGTAGTTACAGCACCAGTTTGTGAAGGAATCAGAGATACCCCAGACTCCAGTTGTCTTTATGGCTCCTCTTGCACATTAAAAAGCTTTTTGGGAAGTCTCACTCGAAGGCAGAAGGCAGCAAAAGTGCCAGTAGCAGTGTGCTCTCTCCATCTCCCCTCACCCACCAGAGCCTGCCCAGCCCCACCTTGCTGCCAGTGGCTCCAGCCTATTTCAGGTTCTGCTCTGCACTCCCTTCAGCCCCACATGCACTGCTCTGCAACTACAAAATAACTAGCAACACTTCCAAACACCACCTAAGAGCCTTGAGTCTATGTAAAGTTTATCTGCTGTGTGATGGAGGAGAAATGGGAGTGTCAGCCCACAGAAAACACCACTAGCAGGCAGGGTCCCAAAGCAGCCCTTGGTTCCTAGGGAATAAGGTGCACCAGTGAAGATTGCCCTTGCTTTAGGAGCTTGGAGCCTTTAAGCCTTCATCTATGGATGGCTTCTTGGGCTGTGAAAGGTTTTGCCCACCTAGAGAGGATCAGAGCTCCAACAGGTTTTGCCTGGAGCTGGTGACAGTCCCAGGGGGACCCAGGGTGCCAGACACCAGGCAGGGTGCTGGGAGCAGGGCGTGTTTCACCAGATAAGGCTGCATAACTGCAGAGAGGTGGGTGCATTTTTGGGATGTTTAGCATTTTCAGACTTTCCCCTTGTAGATTAAAGGCCAGACTGTGCAAAACCCTCAGCTCCCATCCACTGCAGCCCAGAGGGATTGCAGTATCTCCACTGTGCTGCTCAAAGCCCAGCACCACCAGGCTCCAGTCACCTTTGGGTAACAATAGATTCTGAAAGGGAACAAGTAGTTGGTAAAAAGGAAGAGACAGAAAAGGGCTGTGTGCTGCTCAGGGCATCTCCCCCCAGCCAGCCCATATCCCTTTGGTGCCATAAACCCAGTGCCCCACCTTGTACCTCTTGTGAAGGGCTCTAGTACAGGCTACAGCAACTGTGGCTCCTAAACCTGTCAGCAGCCCCAGGGCTGTCACCAAGCTGCTGGCCAGTAGGACAGCCCCATTTGCTCTGCTTGATGATTTAATTCCCACTCCTCAAAAGCGTTTCCTGAGCCTTATTTTCAGCTGCTGCATCAGACACACCAGAACTGCTCAGAGAATGAACCCAAGGGACCATCCTCAGGAGGGAACAAAGGGACAATCTGCACATAACAGCCCTCCCATGCCTTAGCTGGAATAGCAGCAGCAAAGCACCCCTGTGTCTAAGCCAGAGCATTGCCCCCAAGACCTGTGGGGAGCTCAGGAAGCCAATTCCACTGCTGCTGTTTATCCACAGCCACAAAACTGTGGCTCACACAGCAACAACCACACACGTGCTGCAGTTACAGCTCCATGGCCCTACAGAGAGCTGCAAAGCCTCTCTCTGCATCTGCATTCTCATCCAGGAGACAAAAGAGGGGCTGGTTGCTCTCCTTCCCTCTCCCTTCCCACCCCTGCAGTCAGGGGTGCAGGCAGCCCAGCCTTGTGTTGCTGGGGAGAGGCTGAACACGTGTTCCACAGGCTGCTGTTCCACAAGTACCTCCTGCAATTAGTGCTGGGGCATTTCAAATGCCAGGGCTGATATGTGCAAGCAGCTTAAAGAAAACAAGAAAGCATTTCATGGAGTGCTCAGGCTAATCAAAGCTGCTCTGGCACACAGGAGATGTTTAACACCATACCAAGGTCACTTGCAAAACCTGCTTGAGCAAGGAGAAGCCCCCCAGCAGCCTGTGCTGAAAGCAGCGGCCCAAAGCTCCTTCAGATGGTTCCCTGCACACCACTGACTCCCCAACCACAGCTGGGGAACACCTCCAGGTTCTGTGAGGACAGTGGAGACTCATCTGATGGATTTTGCTGGGAATCTCCCCTCCTGATCTGTGTCCCAGTCCAACCCAAAGATGAGCTGGGAAATACCAACAGGCCACAGACTGTCTCACTTAATCCAGCAATGTTGCATCTTTAAGACCTCTAACATTGCTAGAGCAGGGACTCCTTCAGCTGCAAGAAACTCCCTGGATCTGCTCAGAAAGGTTACAGAGATAAGGATATTTAATTCTCTAAGTGGGAAGATTCACCTCAAATTACAGTTGAGCTGATTTATCCATGGAACTAGGCTTAAGGACAAGACTAATATGACAATAACCTGGCCACAGACCTGACAGAAGGTGCCAGAGTGTAAGCAGGGAAGTGTAAATTACCTCTGCCAGGTCCTGGCCTCTCTACACTCAGTGGAAGCCACAGCATGCAGCAGTGACAGACATCACACAGAGCCTTTGGTGTGATGGGGAGTTTTTGGGTTTGCTTTTTGCCAAGCACCAGTTCTTATTGACCAGAGAATCACAAAGCAAAATCCCTCATCCACCATCCAACCTGGTCTGTCCCTGCCCTCAGCGAAGCACCAAAGACACCTCCTTACAGCTGCCAGACAAATGCCCTCCCCACTGCTGCAGGGATTCCATCCTGCAGGCAGCACCTCTGCCAGACTGCATGGCTCAGACTCCAGCAATTACACTGGTTAAACACTGGCAGATCCCCTGAGTCCAGACTGGGCTGGACTCAGGACAGAATGGTCAGACATTCATGGTGCCACATTTGCTACATCCTACTGAGAATCCTCCCTTGTGAAGGGAAGAGACACTGAGGGCTCAGCACACCCCTGGGTACAAAAGCCACGTCTCACAGAGACACTTACCTATTACTGAGTTGCTATTTCTGTTGACAGGTTTGGGAGGAGGGACAGGAGGCTGTTTGGCAGGAGCTGTGCTGGTTGTACTGGTAGGAGCAGTAGTGTTGGCACCGGTGAGAACAGGGGGCAGAGTCCTGGGGGCTGGGCAAGGGGCAGCTGTGGAATTGACTGTCTTTGCTGCAGCAGGGGCTGTGTTGGAGGGCGCAGGCGTTGCATCCTTCACCTGAGCTTCATTTGCCTCCTGGGAAGTGGAGGGAGGTCTTTTTGGAGGAAGCAGAGGCTGTCTGGGAACGTGTGGCTCCTGAGGTGGTTCCAGTTCAGGCCCAGGGTGGCTGCTGGAGGAGCCTACAAAGTGAGACAGCTTGGTTTAAGGGACTGGAAGGCCCAGAGCAAGGTGAGAAGAATCAGATGAGAATTCAGACCTGGGCACTGGGAGGATGTGGAGCAACCCACAGGTTTGGTTTCTTACCCTGCCTTTTCTTTGGTTCCTCAGCTGGAACAGGCTTCCTAAGGCTGGATGGCTTTGTGGCCTCTTCCTCCTGGCCAGGACACACTCCAGGCCCACCAATGGGAACTGTGTGGCCATTCTTCAGTGCAGGTGGGTTCAGCTTGTCTGGTTCTTCACCATCTGCAAGGGGGTGGGAGGGGAGAGAAGCAAACAGAAACCACTCAGAAAGCAGGAGACAGAGGAGATGGGGCTGAGCTGACTGAACTGCCATCATTTCACACCAGTGTCTCTCTGGCTTCTGAAACCACTGGTCCTCAGGCTGCCTTCTGCAGAGGGGCACAGAGCAAGACCAAGGAGCTAGAGCTGACAGCCCTTGGTTTTATTATCAGCAAGCAAAACAGCACAGCATAGTATCCCATCAGGTGCTTTTCTTCTTCGGCAGCCTCTTGCTCTCCCACCTTGTTCAAAAAGAAGGCTACTGTGTTCCAGACTAGAGTGCCCACTGCTGTGCCACAGCCCAGAGAAGCTGCAGCTCTAAACCTCCAGCAGCTTTGGGATCTCCCCACCGTTACAGAGTATTCCCTCATTCTCTGCTGCAATACAATTCCAGCACTGGCCAAGTAATCTACTGGACAAGCAGTATCAGATTGTGATAAAGGCTTAACATTAGTCAAAGCATCCCTATTTTCCTCTGAGTTTTGAATTTGGCAGGAAAAAAAAACTTGCTCTACCCAAATCACCCCCCAGCAAGGCACGTTTCCTCACTTTTCTAACCTTGCTTTGACCCAGATACATCTCCAGAATCTGAGGCAGTTCATCTTGACTGTTTCTGCTTTTACAGATGAACTTTCCCAAATGTCAGAAGCAAAACCTCTTCCAGAAAAACAAAACCCCAACCAAACCCATCCTCTTTTCAGCCTGTGCTTTGGAGAGCATTTAAACCTCTACTCACAAAGAAACACTCAGCCATTCTCTGCCCATCATCAAGCCCAACCCCTGCCCTGACAGGACAAACTCTTGATAATATTACTCCCCAAACCAGACTTAGCACCCACTCTAAGGAGCCATTGCCTGCTTTTGACTGCTTCCCAACTCCAGATGACTTGAACACATACATTAGCACCTTGATTATAACCCCATAGCACTTGCAGTCATCATCCCTGGGACAGCTGCAGTGTCTGGGGTCACAGACCTCCCACATTTCAGACTCCTGTTGCTCTGATTTCTGGTCATTTACTCCACTTCCCCCTTTATCCCTCCACTTCCCTAACCTGGTGTTACTCAGAAGCTGAAAGCTGCTCAGGTTTTCTTTTCTGCCAAGCACAGCCTTGGTTACTGAGAGGAGGTGGCAGCTCAGTGCCTTGCTGCCCTGCCTGAGGCACAGGAAGCACAAACAGCAACCAGAGGGAGTTTCCTCCCCATGCAGGGCTGAAACTCAAGAGATGAGCAGAGCTTTTTATAGCAGCAATTGCCTCTGGCTAGCTGGAGCTTTCAGCAAGGGAGATAAGAATGGTATGACCCAGGTCTCCTTACCATCCAAACCCTGCCCTTCTCTGGCAGAGAGCTGAAGGCTCCTGATGGCTCCTTCTCTCACCACCTTACTCTCAACTTGACTTCCAGTGACCTCCTTCAAGGTCAAGACAGCCCAATGGTATCTTCCTTCCACCCTGTGAGCCCAGGGTCCCCTCTCCCAGCTGCACCAGGATTGAAAGCCTCCACACTATACCTCTTCCCTACCTCCTCAAAGGCTCTCCAGCATTTCTTTCTCTTAAGTAAACTCCCTAGAAAATTACCTGACCTTGTAAAAGCAGGTTTTTAAATGGCAAGCAAATACAGCAACCCATCACCAGCACCTTGTGACTGCCCAAGTGTCTGAAACTCCTAGAAGGGATTAAGATAATGCAATTCCTAATCTGACCCTCCTGACAATACCTCCCCCCTCATCCCTTGGGCCTGCACTTTGGCCACACCACAGTCATCTTCTGCTGCTTAAGCCAGATCAGATGACTCAAAGCAGAAAATAACTCCACCTCCTAGCCACGTTTCTGTTACACCCTGAGAGTTTGGAAGATGCCTCCTCTGTCATCTCTACTTGGGAGTTTGTTACCCAAAGCCTTTGATCTCTCTTCCACAGCTTCATCCTGTGACCTCATACCCTTCTGTATCCTAGTGAACTCTTCCTCTGGCCCAGCATTTACACCCTCAGGTGGTTGTAGATGGCTTTTGTTGCAGTCTAGCTGCACACAGCTCTGTTATGTCTCTTCTTCTCAATTTTACTTTCAGTGGTTTGGCCTGAAAACCACTTTTTCATCTCCACTTTGCATCTTTCTTAGAAGGAGCCTGACATTTGCATTAGCTTAAGGCTGCCTCTGCTATAAGTCTTTTGAGGCACAGCTACACATTACTCTAAGCCACAGAGCATGCTGCCACCCAGACAAGTGGGCTGCTCTCCCACCACCCCCTCCTGCCCCTTCCCTCCTACCCTCATCACCCAAAACACAGCCAGGTGACTAGATGATCACCTGATCTGGCTGAAAAGTGATTTTGGCAGGGTGACCCCAACTCCAGAGACATCAGGGATGACAGAAAAGGGACAAGACTCCTTTGACAGCAGGGGCAAGCTTCAAGAAGCTCAGCTGTGACTGTGACACCATACCATGAAGCATCTTGTCTGTAACTCAAGGAGGAAATGTCCCTACCCACGCAGCTCCAAAAGCATCAGTTGGTTTCATTTTCCCAGCCTGAAGCCTTGGGAGCTGAGCTCTCCTCTCCCATCACAGAGTGCAGTCCAGAGCGTGAGCAGAACAAGCTGGAGGTGGCCAGTGTGAGAGAGGGGTTGAGCAGGACATGAGAGGGACAGGATAGGAAGTGACACACAGACAGGCCTCCCCTCCCCACTGGCAGCAGACAGGAAGATGCCCATGACAGGCATTGCTCTTCCTTAGCAGTGGACAAGCTGCCATCCTCACCAGGTGTGAGATGAGACAGCAAGAAAAGGCCAAAACAAAGACAGGAACTACATTAGTACAGAGCCCTTACATTTGTCTCCCCCCAAAAAAAAGAAGAATGGTTGCAAGGGTGAGGTTTTGCCAGAGGAAGATCAGCTACACAGGACACAGACAGGAGAGGGAGAAGTTCATTTGCAGACTCACCCTGCTCAGGGTCTTCCAACAGAACCCCTCTTTTTACCAGCTCCTCTCTCGGCTTTCGCATTGAAATCTTTCGTTCTAAAACTGACATTAAATTGGAAAAACAGCAACTCAGAACACAGGGAAAGCTACAGGGTCAGCAAGAGACTTATGTTTTCTTTTAAAGGGATTTTCTGGAGGAAATAAAAGGGCTTCAAATTTCACTGGTGTTGCATGGATTAAGAGGAGGGACTGCACGTTCAGGCCTGCACTTCGCACAAGATGGGTGATAGTGGAGCAAACCCTCCCTCCCCACAGCTGCTCAGGGAGGTTTTCTTGCAAGAAAGGAATTTGTCTCAAACTACTGCTCTATGGCAAGGTGTTCCTGAAGAGATTGCAGGTGCCAGCCCATCAAAATCACACTTGGATTCTGAACAACTCAGGCTTGTGACAGCAAGCCCTTCTCACTAGCCAGATGGCTAACGGCAGGTTTCCTGAGCAGAGGAAGGGACTCCCACCCAGCTCCAATTACTCTACCTTCTGAAGTCTCCTTAAATTTGTCACTGCTTTTCTTTTTCCTCCACTTCCAGGGTTTGAAGATCTTGCCAAAACTCGAGAACTTGCTTTTCCTCTTTGTAGGAGGCGTGGTGTCACCCGATTCCAAAACGTCTACCCCCATGCCAGCATCGGTTGGGGGCTGATCCACCTCTTCAGCTGCAGGGAAAAGAAGCCACAAGTTACCTTGGTGCTTGCAGATAAAAGCTGCCATCCCCCTCCAGCCTGCTCCTTACACACTGGGCAATGCTCATGCAAAGAAGGGAGCAAGACTCCATGCTTTCAGGTGACCCCCCACCCAGCATTTCACATTAGCTGGGGGGGAGAGGAGTGTGGGGGTTTCCCATGTTAACAGGGCAAAGGGTAACAGGTAAGAGGCTGTTTAATGAAACAAGGATTAGTTTACATCTGCAGTGTCACAGTTTCTCCCCCTTTGCCACAGTTTCTTCAGTTGGAAGCAATTGGTGTGAGACACAAGTAATGGCATGAACACAAATACCTTCCTGACTGTCTGCACACTGCTGAAATCACCAGCCCCATTACAGCAGCTGTATGTGCTACAACTCAGCCTCTCTGATTTTTCCCCTCTATAAATAAGGCCAGCAAAGCCAGCCAAGAGCAACAATTACACAGGAAAGCAACACAATACAGGCCTGTGCTCCACCTACTGTACTCAAAGTCTCTGGAGAACAACACAAGGACAAGGAGGTGGGAAGGGACAAGCAAAAAAAAACCCTCAACTTGCTGCAACAACGACAACAAAAAAAATCTCATAAAGAAACAGCTTGGGAAGCAGAACCAGAGCATGAAAGGCTAAGCTGGTGACTGTCAATTCTGGCTTGCCTAGGCATTTCATGAAATATAAGGGAAAGCTTAGAAGGAGCAGAATCTAGCAATGCCTGCAAGAAAATAAAGTGCATGCAAACCAAGTGAAGGCAGCTGATGGCCTTCCTCATGGTGTGAAGGTACACACTAAGGATCCACTGACTTCAGCACTGCATAAGACAGGAGCACAAAATGCACAGCAGAGCTCCATGAAAACTGCAATCCAAGAACAAAGCCTGGAGATTTCACAGAGTCACACAATCATATTGGATGGAAAAGCCCTTGAAGCTGCTGCAGTCCCAGCCCTCCCCTCACCCTGCCCAGCCCAGCACTGACCCACAGCCCTCAGCACCTCAGCCCCACGGCTTTGGGATCCCTCCAGGGCTGGGCACTGCCCCAGCTCCCTGGGCAGCCTGGCACAGGGGCTGACACCCCTCTCAGGGAAACAGTTCTGCCTCAGCTCCAACCTCAACCTCCCCTGGGGCAACTTGAGCCCCTTTCCTCTTGTCCTGTTGCTTGTGAATTGGGAGCAAAGATGGCCACCCCTCCTCCCCTCAGCCTCCTGTCTGGGAGCTGCACAGAGTTCTCCCCTCAGGCTTCTCTTCTCCAGGCTCAACACCCCCATTCATTCCCTCAGCCCCTCCCCAGCACCCTTGTGCTCCAGCCCCTTCCCCAGCTCTGTGCCCGGCTCTGGCCACGCTGCAGCCCCTCAGTGTCCCTGTGGCAGTGAGTGAGGGGCCCAGCACTGAACACAGCCCTGGAGCTGCAGCCTCCCCAGGGCCCAGCACAGGGGACAATCCCTGCCCTGCTCCTGCTGCCACCCCACTGCTGATCCCAGCCAGGATGCCCTTGGCCTTCTTGCCCCCCTGGGCACGCTGCTGGCTCCTGTTCAGCTGCTGGCACCAACACCCCCAGGCCCTTTCCCTGCAGCAGTTTCCAGCCCCTCTGCCCCAGCCTGGAGCTGCCTGGGCTTGGGGTGGCCCAAGGGCAGGCTTAGGCTCTTTCCCACCATCCTACAATGTAGCTCTGCCAAAGCCTACATAGCTCAGGCTGAGGTGCTGTGTTACAAATTACACTTGTGTGTCTTATTTTTGAGCCTCCAAGTCAAACGTTTTGGTGTTTCCAAGCCTTCTGGGATCACAAGAAGTCAACTTCAGGCAAGCCTGTATGACGTGCCTGCACAAAAGACAGACCCCGTGGGTCACGTGGAAAGTTCAGCCAAGAATCCCATCTCCTGAGGCTAAGAGATTGGGAAAGGAATTTTAAGGGAAAGCCATTTTGCACATAGGACAAAGAGCTAAGATCATTTCTGCTGTATCCTACAAATATCCACCAAGGATACAGACACAGATGTGAAAGAGCAGATTCCTTTCAACATGGACAAGAGCTGGTTCAGAAGAAAGGCAAAAAATGAGTTGTTTGGTAGAGCTTTACCTGTGA
Organism: Urocolius indicus; assembly: GCA_013401255.1. Classification (NCBI taxonomy): domain Eukaryota; kingdom Metazoa; phylum Chordata; class Aves; order Coliiformes; family Coliidae; genus Urocolius; species Urocolius indicus. The sequence continues at coordinate 51,163 of WBNH01008054.1, read as the reverse complement.
CCCTGTACTGCTGCTGAGCATGAGACTTCACACCCCAGGAAGCATCGAGCACAGGGAGCCCTGGCTACAGGCTCCATCTAACTTCAGGCCAGATGGACTCCAGCCTTTCAGTCTGAGCACAAAGGAAACAAAAGTTCCCCCAAAACACAGAGAGGAGAAGAGAATAGAAGCCATGCTAGCAGCACAAGGGAAACCAGACAGTGTTTCAGTGGGAGGATGTAGATCACAGGAAGAAGTGCAGTCTTTAACCAAACGATGAAGAAAACCAGTCCAGGACTCCAGTTTACCAAGTGGCTAGAGCAGCAAGGAAGTGCCTCTGTACTAACCAGCAGGGAAAGAAAGGCTTTTCAGAGCTGACTGTGGCTATTTCAGACTTTCCCTAAAAGCATCACCCTTCCAGCTCTGTGCAGGATTCTCTCCTGACTCACAGGACCCCCAGATTTGACACAGAGGTGGTCGAGGGCGTTGGTTTCTGTTTGGTTGGAGGTTGTATTTCATTGTAAATCACTCCTTAACAAAAAGCTCAGTCAGAATCAGTAAAAAGCTGATGCAGCCAACGTTGATCTGAGAAAACAAGATCAATTCAGCATATGAGCCACTTAAAAATAATCTGGCTTCATAACAGGAGAGAAATTGGGTGGAAAGGAACACAGAAGATGTCAGCACTGATCTGTGCTTCTCTGCAGCTCCATTCTGTCAGTGCCTGCCGGGAGGGAGGGTGGAAGTAAGGACAGAAAGAAAAAATGAAGGCATTTCAAGCTCCCAGAACGCCTAAAGGAATTGTCTGCATGTTTACAGGCACTTTCTACAGAGATTAGAACATTAGCCCTGAAGTTTTACGTGTCATTTGAAAAAGCAGCATTCACTTTGTTCACTTGAGCATTCCCAAAGTTTACCAGGGAGGCAAAGACCATTTCCCAGGCACAGGCTGCAGCCTGAATCTGGACCCTCAAGTGCCAGTCAAAGGCACATCCCTCACCCTTCCAAGGAGCAGTATCGGTGCTCAAGGAAGTCACCCCCAGCTCACTTCCTATCTGTTCCTTCCCTGAATGGCTCTTAGGAATGTAACTCGTGTGCTGTCTGCTGCCCAAGGTGTTGGAGTGCTGCACTAAGCAAAAGGAGTGATTAAAAGTAAACTCAACCATCAGGTCCACAGATTAATGAAGGGAGAGGAGAGCTCATCAAGCTGTCATGTCTCCACTTCCAATTAGAGAGAGAATGACAAACATTCCCCCAACACGGTCACCTCCAAGCAGTGGATGTGAAAGGAGACACAGGAGCTGCCCAGAGCAGGAGCAGCTAAAAGCTGTGGGGAGAGCCCACAAGGGAGTTTTACTCCAGGAGGAAGAACTTCTTTCAGCAGTTTCTGCAGTCCAGGTCAGGCTGTCAAATCAAATACCATCTCTGGGTGGAGTTGCACATGCTGCCATTAACTGCCAGCATGCAGCTTAATGCAAAAGCTTCACAGTGACATTCGGCATTGCCATCAGTTCTTGCTCCTTGCTTGGAGGTTTGTGTTGCCCATCAGATCCTGTCCAATGCCAAAACACTTTATAACCAGTGTCATGTTTAAACCCAGCCACACAGAAGGGGGAGATGGGCACACTACATAACCCTTCAGAGCATCAAAGCACAGCCTGAACCACCTGCACTGTTCCTTTGGCTGTGTGTAGAACAGAACTCGTTTCACAGCATCAAACAGTGTGAACATCCCCAGGCCACTGCAACTCTGTTGCCATGAAAGCCATTTCCCTCCCTGATACTACCTGGGATTCACCGTGTCCAGTTCTGCAGCCCAGGATTGCTCATCATCCCTTTCACAGAGCTCTTCCTTTTACCATTCATAATTACCACAGAGACATAGACATTGAAAACTGTCTGTTGTGATGCAATTATGAGTTACATTTACTGCTAATTAGCAGGTGGATCAGCAGCTGTAGGTGCTTCACTGATCTGTATTTTAAATAGCCTCATTGTTCAGTGATTGTTCACCTTAGATAGTGCTCATACTCCCTCAGAAAAAGGACCTTCCCTTCCATTTACAGCCCTTTTCCACCTCAAATGTCCATGAAATGGTACAGAGAGGACATCCCAGTGAGAATGAAGCTGCTGGATTCTTTGTGCCTCTCCTGCTCTGCTCTCTGAGATAAAGGAGGGATACTAAGACACTTTGCAACCCAAGGCAGAAACCCCTCCCTCATCTGAGTCCTGCACTGGGAAACTGCTAAGGAACCACAGCACAGAGCTCAGGGAAAGCAACAGGACAAATAAAAGAGGAAACGGGCTTTAAGAGAAGGATGAGAAGCATCAGGAAGCTGATGCCCCCACCCAACCCAGCCCTTGGTCAGCACAATGGCTGCCTGAATGTCTGAGAGACTGGCCTCAACCTTCTCTGAGGGGCCAGGCTGGAAAACCATTTCAAATATGTGAGACAAAAAAGGTTAAATGAGGTCCTGCAGGTGAACCCAGAGGAGTGCCCATTAGATGGGCAAGGGCTTTCCAATGAGCACATCCCTAATATGCCCCCATGCCAATGCATGACCTTGTTTAACCTTTCTGCAAGAACTCCATGAAGTATCAACTGGTACAAGTGACCCTTGAGCAAGGAGAGTCCCAGAGCCCCCCCTGACACCAGCATGCCATAGCCAACACAGTCATCTGCAACAGAGTCCCAGGCCAGGATAAAATAGCTCCTGGAACTTCAGCACGTTGCCCCCAGCAAGTGTGGGTGCTGCTTCTGGAGTGGCTGGCCTGGAGCACTCAGCTTGCCACGGACAGCCCTGAGGGAGCTGTGCCCTGGCTGCCATCTCCCAGCCTCCCTCCCACAGCCATTTCAGATCTTGTCTCTGAAAAAAAAACAACCACCCCACTTTGCATGTCCTGATCCTGTTCCATCAAAACAAGCAGGTGAATTTGAGCTGTTTAAACAGCAGATCTGTGTTAACCCCAAATGTTTAGACTGAAATAGTCGAGGGAAATGTCACAAAATTGGCAGAGCCTGGAGACACAAGGTGGCAGGAAACTCCAGCAGTGCCAAGATGCTCAGGCTGCCATTCCCCAGCAGCTGGTCCCTCCAATCCACCCTCCCCCTGCAGACACACACATACATTTACACTGAAGGAGGTGGAATAAAAGCTCTTCTCCCATTGCACCTTGCATTAGGTACAAACTGTTGTGCAAGAAGGTGGGTGATGTTGAGCTACCACAGTAGCTTTGTTTTTCCAGAGAAGAGAAATCGTTTTGGTAGAAGAAGCTGGAGACTCACAGTGGGTTTCAAGCTCAAACACAGTCAGCAAGAGGCTACAATGCTGCATGAGGCATCAGCTCCCAAAGCTTCTGCCAGGCTTGGGGCTGCCTCTGTGACGAAAGATGGTTAAGTTTTTATTTCTACATTACTCTCAATGGGTCAAAGCAGCAGAGCCAGGATCTGTGGGGTCACTTAAAGACACCCCACGAGTTCTCAGCATTGCCATGCACACAGGATGCTCACAGCAGCAGGCAGCTACCCAGCTGACCTGGAGGAAACATCAACATAGAAACATAATGGTTCCATGGTCACACCAAGGCCCAAGGGAGGAAAAACCATCACATGAGCAAACACAGTTAAACCCTCATCTTCAGAGACCAAGCCCCAGAATATCCTTTTGCAGAGCAATACACCACCAGCCTAGGAAAAAGGCATAGTGAAGGCTTCAGGTACCAACACAAACACAAAGCATTTCTGTCATTAAGGATCATCCCTCACAGTGAAGATCCAGCACAGGAGACAGCAGTAACTCTGATGCACAGTAGTAACAAACTATAACCAAACCCAAGCTGCATCTATAGTGCAGGGCACTGCACAACTTGTCCTGCTGACTTTTGAAACCCTTTCAGCTTGGGCCACACAGCATAAAAAGCCAGCATGGCTGTGGGGATGTTTTACTACTTAACTTGCACACCATTGCATAAGAATTAACTTCAAGATCCAAGTTAGAGACTCTGACACAAAGCAAGACTGAAGGCTGGGAAGAAATCAAAGGATTGCAACCCAGATGATGACAATTCATATTAAATTGCTGTATGCCTGGGAGGGAAACTATTGATTTGCAGTGTTGATGAAGAAAATGGCCCAACCCTTTAAGGATGAGGGGTCAGTGAGCCTCAGGACAGGACTGCAGACTGAAGCTGTTAGGAAAAGACTGAGAACATGCTGCTTTTCACCCTGAAATCTCTCTGCAGCCATCCAAGAGTTGGTGGAGCAGGCTTTAATGCCACAAGATGATGTGTCTCACCCCTGCCTGCACGACAACCACATCTTTGCCCAGTCCTTTGTAGAGATGTAAGATCTGTTGAATTCTATCTTCATTAAGGAGAGAGCATCAGCATTCTGCTTTGAAACCAGACTTGCAGTAGTGTATAAATCATGAGCTTGAGCCAGATTCTTCCCATCTGCAAACCAGAGTTCCCTCAGAACCTGACTTGTCTCTTATTGTAGTAGCTACTATAGGATTTCCACAAATCCCAAGAGTTTCTTGTTCCCCCAGGAGCTCACCAGGCCTTTCTGTGTCAGCTGTAGCCCCAAGGCTCACATCCAGGCAGAACTGCAGCAGGGAGATCATGCTACAAGCAGAAGACAGTGGAAAGGCTTCGCTGAGAGCTAAGAAGCACTCAGGCAAATTAGGCACTTCAACGCCACAACCCTGAGCACTTCTGCTTAATCACCTTTATTTCCATAAGTTACACACCCTGCCCCTGTTCTGCTATCACACAAGCCCAGGAGGTGCATGAGGAACTGAGAAGGTGGCTGCTCGTTCCACATCTCAGCACAGGCTGGACCAGAGGCTACAGCGGGACCCGTTGTCTCGCGCCACGGAGCCTGCACCACGGGATCCTCACTGGCTCAAGCTCTGAGACTGCAACAAACCCCCTTGTTGCCAAAACAGTGTTGATGCACAGGCTGGAGAATAATTCAGCTCCCTCCTGTTTGGTTTTGTTGTGCTGGGCAGAGCAGTTAAGGATCCAAAAAGCTTTCAAGCAAACAGCTACAACTCAAAAAGCAAACAAAGCCTCTTCTGAGGGAAATGCTGTTAAGGTTAAAGTCTCCTAACAAACACTTCAGGTGAAGGTTTCCAAAGCTTCCCAGGACAGCTTTAAAAACTTCATGTGCATTTCCCAAATGGTTCAGGGAAGATGTTAATCCTGACCCTAAAGTAAAAAACCCAAAAGGCTGTGGTCACAAACCAGCCTCAAAGAGCCCCACAGCCCTTGGCTTCCCTCTCTTTTGTACATTTCTCATCACCACAAGCTTCACAAGACTTTTCAACAGCATCTTGTCAAAGTTACGGCAAGAACCATCTCTTCAAGTCCACCATTTAGTCAGTAGGAACTATACAAGCTGTGCCATGAGAAGAGACTTCAGGCAGCAATCGATCAGTTGAGAAAGCACTAGGTCTGCTGGCTCCAGCCTCCAGCCAAGGACAACGTCATTCCACCCAGTGAGCCCACTCTGAGATGAACAGATCAACTCCTAACAGCACAGAAATCCAGAGAGGAGATGCTGTTCCTCTCCATCAACAGCATGAAGAAGACTGAAGCTTCACTTCTCCATTCCACTCTCTCAATACCACTTATTTCCAGCAGCTGGAGTGAAGTGGGGGTAGGAAAGAGAATCCCTGAGCCTTAAAATACCTGTTGGGTTCAAAGTTATTGAAATGAAAGAGAATGAGAGAAAGCATTTCCATCTCAGGGAGTTTTCCATGTGCCAATGTCAATGGTTTCTGTAAAATCCAACTCATTTCTCTTTACAGAGTGAGCAACTCAGCCCAGAGAGCTGAGAGAGAAAAGGGAATGGCACAATGCTGAAAGTCTCCTCTTATTAGTGGGTGGATGGCAACCCTAGAGCAGCACCTAAGACAGAGACCTGGCAACAACACTGACCCACAGCTGGTGCTCTGGCCATCATCCTACCCCAGCACTTAAAGGAAGGTTGTGTTTGCTACAGCTGGACAGTCACCTCACAGCATACAGAGAGGAAGACAACTGCCAAGCCCTTTCTCCCCCCAAAACTACTAGAGCTGCCCCCAAAAAGCTGGGTGATGTTATGCACAAGGAGGCAGCTCTTAGCAGTTCTGGTCTGGGGTTGGCTCCTACCCCACTCAGGTGAATTTTACCGCTGTCCAAGCACTTTCCCAGTGTCCCTGAGCCTGCCCGTGCAAGACAGGCTGTCCCTAAAACGCCTGTGTGAAGATCAGACCACGTTGCACAGCAATCGCAGGGGCCGTGAGTAAAAGAAAGGAAGGAAATGGAACTATTTCTCTGGCTTCTCTTCCCAGCTCCTGAGCAGGGTGCAGGTTACACAAGCCCCACATTCCACTTCTCCCAACTCCCGTGTCTCACCTGCAGCCCTACCCTGCCGCAGCCCCAACCTTTCCCTTGCCCTCCATTACTCACCAAAAGCAGCTGGATTTACCGGTCTGGAGAAGTGTGGCTGCCCCATCAGATCCTTTGCTGAGCAGCTCAAGGGGGAGGAGGGTGGGAAGGCAAGAAAGAAAAAGGGGAAGGGAAAACAAAACAAAAAAAAGTCTACCCTGAGAGAGCACTTGAGTCCTTTGAAATGGTAAATCCAGGCTTTGGGCTGGGAAACAGCCCGGTGAGGGAGGGAGGGGGAGAGGGAGGCAGCTGCCAAGTAAGTCTCAGGCAACGGCACCGGTGTGTGAGGGCCCAGCACAGGTCTCGCTCTCCCCAGACCCCATGGCCAGGCACTTGATTCTCATAACTCTGGCGGCCGTGGCAGCTCCCTTCACGCAGGAATGCCTGTCATTCCAGAGCAGAGCTGGCTAGGGCCGAAGCTCAGGAAGGGGAGGAGACAGCCAGCCACGCTCCAGCCACTGAGCTGCATAATCCAAATCATCAACACCCCTCGGGCTCCTTCCTCGCATCGAGTTTAGCAAGAAGAGGAAAAAAAGAAAAACAAGAGAGGGAGACAAGGCTTGGAGAAGCCTTTTGTAGGGTTTCACCTCCCAAGGAGGGAACAGCCTCCCTGAGCCTGCAAAATACAACCCAAGGCCGTTCAGGAATGAGAAAGTGCGAGGCTCTAACTGTTGTAGGAGCTGAGGGCAAAGAGGGATTTCAAAGTGAGTGTCTAAGTTGATCTGCATCTAACCAGCCAGAGGATAAAAGTACAGTTTCACTGCAATTCCTCTCTCCACCGAAGTCACCAGGACAAGGGCAGGAGCAGGGAACAGGAGCAGGGAACCTGTCTGCTTGCTGAACTGAAATCTAACAAAGGAAAATTTACATTTCACAAGGAAAGTGAGAGTTTAATTGTTTATTCGTGTGTCAAAACTTGGCGGTTAAGGTAAAAAAATATCCCCTCTTGGTGTTTGTTTGTATCACAATAACAAAGAGCTCCAAGAGCTTTAAATCTGTCCACTTGGATCCTTTAAGTTTTCATCCAAATTCATGTTAGGACTTTGGTGAATCTACAAGCTCATTTTCAAGCCCTGTAACCCACATCCCACAGAGCAGTGGGGAAGCCTTTAAGCACCCAGAAGTTTCATCTCAATTCTTATCCTGAGCTTCTAAAGGTAAAAGGAAAAACAATTTTCAAAAACCAGAGGGGGATTTGCTGCAGCATCACATCAGTGACTAATGAGGAACCTGAGCCTCGCTGACACAGCTGGGTTTGCTCTTTGCCACTGAAGGAAGGGCAGAAAAAGCACTTTGAAACACAGCAAGATTTGCTGCAGCCCCCGATGTCCCTGCCCTTGGCTGGTCAGCAGCTGCTGTACTCCAGCAGTGCTGAGTATTACCCAGGCAGCCAGGGAGAGTTTAGAACAAACCCCACTGCTGCAGTAACCCCAAGGGTAAAAAAATCTTCTATTCTGGGAAACATCAAACTCCAGGATTGTCCATTTGGGTTGGTGCAGCTGGGAACAATCAATGCAGCACATCAGTCAGAACAGACACCCACAGCTCTCTGTGGCGGTGGGAGGCAGCTCTGTGCAGCCAACACAGCGCAGGAGAGAGAAGAAGGTAAGTGATGAAACCTAATAAAACCCCACCTGAGCCACAAACACACCTGGAAGATGTTGATGCTCTTGGTTCCTCCACTCTCACACACTAGAAAACACCATGGGGCAACTTGCAAGCCTGGCACCTCTCCTGAGGTCCAGCTGGAAGAAGCCAGGAGGCAGCGGGACATGCTGCAGCTTCACCTGCAGCAGCACCCTGCACCCCCCTGACCTTCCCCCAGCCCCACAGACAGCAGGTGGAGGAGAAAAAGGATCAGCAGACCCATGGGGGTGGAGGAGCAAATAGCACTTTCTCCTCCCTCGCATAGAACAGAACAGATGGACGTTCCTGACAGCGTTGCTCTTCCTCAGCCTCCCACCACCAGCCATCCGTGTGTCCAGCAGAGGAGCCTGTGCTTGGTCAGCCACAGCAGTCAGGCTCCCCAGGACTTTTGATTTTCATTGTGGGCAATTAACACACTGATTCACAGGCATGCTCTACCTCATTTAAGACTCTTTTGCTTTGAAACAAAGGAAAAGCCATTTAAAAGCCATTTCAATCCGATGCCATCTGGCTGAGACCCACAAAGTTTGGAGATAGAGGCTGGAAGATTTCTCCAAGTCTGTAAATCAGCTGTCCAGCTTGGAAGGAGGTCTGGAAATAAACCTCCCTGCATCTGGGAACGCTACAGAACGCTGAACACTGCCTCTAGACTTGCCTGACTCACAAGGAGCTTAAAGCCACTGCATTTTATAGTGTTTGCTGTGAATTAAGGGCACACAAAGCTCTGCTGCAGAGCAGATGACACAAGGGAGGTTGTTAAAGGACAGCAGCACAGTCATGTGCCTGACCTTCTTCGCACTAGTAAAACATGAAACAGTTGAAATTCCAATGAATGCATTTAAATTCACGGTGGCTGCAGTCTGAGAGCACTCTGGTACCACACACACAGCTCCTCACTGGGCTGTGAAAACACACCATGCAATAAAGGCCTTTGGTGTTTCTGTATCACTGATCAGGCCTTAAACACCATCACCAAGAGAATATTTGGCACTGGCACTTGTAATAAAGTTTGCACCAGAAGCATTACTGTTGATCCTGAAATGCAAGGCTGGGGGGCTTGAGGAGCAAAGCATCACAAACCTGCATTTCGATCTGCAACTGGCTTTGGACTTCAAGCATCCTTTAGAAGTATCAACCACATCTCTGTCCTCTTTGGGGTTGAAAGAACAAAAACCCTAACCAGAAGAGGGCTGACAAAACACAGAGAACAGCAGAAACCCAAACAAAAAGTAACACCCACTATCATTACTTTCAAGGTGGACTCCAGGCCAGAAAAACCTGCCAGTCCATCCTTCACTTCCAGCTCTGGAGACAGAGAGAGGGGTGCAAATCCTGCACCAGCAGACACAGTGCATAGATATGTTCTCATCTCAACTCTAGCCCGAGGCCAGAGCATAAGAGCAGCCACACTTGCTGTGTTCTTTGCATCCACAGTGCTTTGTTTTACAGCTGGGGAAAACTATGGGACAGAGCAACCTGCCCAAGCTCCCTGCCAGCAGCATGTGAAGAGCTGCGGGCACCGGCACTCAGGGTTTGGCACCTCATCAAGCGAGGCTGCTTCAGCTCTACCAAGAGCAGTTAGGCAAAGCCTCAGTCTCCATCCAACTGGGCATCTAGGAGAAAGGAAAATCCATATTTCAAGCAAGGACAAGCAACAAATACCCAAAAGTCCCATAATAATGCAGAAGGGCCATCTGACTTAGCTGTGCAAGAGAAGAAACTCTTCAGGGATAGGTGAAGACCTTCATGAGAAGGAAGAGGGAAAGGATCTGGCTGATAGCACCTTCCACACTTTTCTTCTAAAAATGTAGCAGAAAGAAATCCCAGTCCCATGAAAGTTTCAAAGGGTTTCAGGAGAGTCGGAGGACTGGACCCAAGAAGGGGAGAACGTCATTTTCCTCTCCATCCAGATCAGCATCCCATGAAAAACCCGGTGCTCACTTCTTAAGTCTGTTTATATACATTGTAAAAGGAACTCTTCTGCATTGTTTCACTTCAAAGATCTAATGAAACCCGTAATGAGCAGAAATATGAGCTCCCCTAATGAAGACACTGCTCCTGTTTCAGTTCACACCAACGTGAAACACTGCATTCATCTGCAGTGACTCAGGCATTTGTGTTCCATGATTCAGCCACAGGAACACGAAGGAGGACTCTTGCATTATCCCATCTATTCAGAGCAATCTATTTCAAACCAGTGATACTGGGCGTTTTCCTTCAGAGTTCATCCCCAAGAAAGTCAACAGGAGCTATGAGACGTTTCAGGCTCTTTCCTTGCTGGAGATGCACCCACATGAAATCCTAACACAGGCCTGTGGCACCATCTCAGCAGGAGGGTTGGCAAGGAGAAGTGACAGCACCGTGACTTTGGATGTGTTTCACCACAGCCTGTTTGCTAACAATGCTCAGCAGCTTTGGCACAACAAAAGGTATATATTATACACAGGTAACTAAAGCATCAGAGGTTCCAAAGCAACACAAGGACAAACTTGTTCCCTGTTGAGGTGAGGGAGCACTGGCAGGGGCTGCCCAGATGGGCTGTGGAGGCTCCTTCTCTGGGGACATTTCAACCCAGCTGGATGAGTCCCTGTGTGCCCTGCTCTAGGTGCTGCTGCTCTGGCAGGGGGGTTGCACTGGAGGAGCTTTTGAGGTCCCTTCCAACCCTTAGCACTCTGATTCTGTGGGGAAGAGTCACTAAGCACAAGGGCAGAGCGAGGGGAAGGCAGGCTGGAAGGTCACCAGCCAACGCGACGTGACGCTCTTCCTCTCTCCTCACATGGTATTAACAGTCAGCCCCATATCCAGGGTGGAAATGGAACATGGTTTATTTATAAGGCAGCTGGCATGGCATTGTTCAGGCTCTGTGTACTGGGATGAAAGGGAGCTGGTTCAGATGAGAGAAAGAAGTGAGGTAACCACTCCTAAACCACATGATTTCCTCCGTGCTTCCTCTGACATTTCCAACAGGGGAAACTCCTATTTCCCAGAGAATTCCAGTCCCTTTGTCCCCACCGGTTAGTCAGCACAGCAATAGCAGCTGTTGGATCTCTGAAAGCCAAGGGCAACAGATGTAGCACATCGTGGACTCTCTTGGAGCCACCACCATGGGCTGGTGGCGGGGCAGATGAGCAACCCATGTGCCCTACAGCAGCACAGATGTTGCCTGGGATGGCAGAACTGGAGGAAGAGCATTGCTCTGGGCTCAGCAGCAGCCTGACAGCACGTCCGACCTCACGCTTAGGGAGGGAAAATAAAGCTGAGGACAAGCTCTTGGGAAGCCTCGTGATCACAGCAGGTCAGACACAAGGAATCACTAAAGCACCAGGCTAAAGAGAATTGCATAGTGGGTCGTGAGGCCAAGAGGAGCTTAAAGCCAAAATATCCCCCAGCCTTGTTTTCCAGCAAAGGAAACTTCCAATGAGAGCATGTTCTAGCCAGTCCTGAGAATGTGTCACCTTCAATGCCTCCTCACCACTATAATTACAACACATGTTAAATATTTTCTTGTTTACTAGGGAGGGAATGCTGAGGAATGTAATCTTGACAAAATTAAAGATTCAGTCACATCTTGGCTAACTTGATCATCACCAGTGATTCACAGCTATGCCATCTTGAGGCAAGGGAAACCTCCAAAGCTGACAAACTACTTTTTGGAGCACCTTGAAGCAGCATTTAAAAGAAACACTGGTCCAAAGCCAAAAGGAAGCACAGATATAGGACACATTCCAGCAAAGCATCATGCATCAGCAAAACATCAGCATATTCCCAGCAGTGAAGCACTCGGGGGCAGGATACCCATCTGCCACTTGCAGCTATGTTATTAGGAACACATTAAGCAAAAAACATGGAGAAGAAAATGACATTAATTATTCCATTGTTTAGAGAAGAAACAGGCTTGGCATTTAGCTTACCCCTTGTCCAAACCCTCCCTCTTGCATCAGAAACTGAGATACACGGAGAAGAACCTATAAACTGACATCACCTAAGGCTTCCCACTGCAAAATACTGGAGATAAAGAATGATCAACCTAACTGAGCTTCAGCACAAAGCAAGACTATACTTCTCTCCTTTCAAACCACTACTCAGCACGTGCTCGTAGGACTGGCCTAAGCATACAGTGCTCTTCCTGAGCAAGTGGCTGTAGTACTGTCCTAGACAGTCACATCCTCCTTGGTAACTCCCTCACTGGACAAACCAAATACAAACGAGACTTTACAGCTTCACACAGACACTATTCAGAATATCTGAGGCCTTTGGCAAAGAGCTGAGTCCACCTATGTCACCTGTAAAACTGATGGGCCAGAGTCTTAAGCACTAACACTTGGGACTGCAATTTAACAGCAAAATTGGCAGTAAATCTTAAGCCCCTAAAATAAGGTTCCGTTGAAGTTAACCCTCAGAGGTAGCACTGTATTTGTTAGGCTGCCATGGACAGGTTATGCTCCACAGGCTGCTATCCTTGCTCTGATTCATTAAGACTCAGAAACTCCAATTTCTTTTCCTACCTCTAATCCTTCAGGATGACAAACCACGTCCTTAAGCTGGAAGCCTCTGCCCACACACTGGCTGAGAAGAAAGGCAGTGAGATTTCCCTGTGAAAGCCTTGTTTCCTCTTCTTAACCTTTCACAAACATCTCAGCAAGTGCACTCACTTCTTCCCATGCCAAGGTGAAACTGCACCAAAAGGTTTTTGAAGCCTTCCCTCGGCCAGCCCCCAGGGCTGACTGCAGACACCCCACACACCAAGCAGCCAAACTCTCCTTCAACACCTACAGCTCTGCAGGCTGCAGTTACATTTTTTCCAAGTTACTGCACGAAGGCAGGCAGTGCCAGGGCATCCTACCATCCTTCATTTACTTGGCTCTGCCCAGGGAGACTGACAAAAGCGCCTTGGTTTAGCTTTTTGGGGAACACCCAACTTCCCTACCGCACCTGCTCTGCTTTAATTATTGCCTGGGCTAAAAGCTCCTCATTAAAATGCAAGGCAAGTTTGGCACACAGTCTCAGCTCCTGAGCATCTCTAGCAGATACATTTGGAAGAGAAACTCACATTCCCTGCCACAACCTCAGAAATGGAAGGAAACAGGGTATAGATTTGGCTCAAGGCACTTCAGTTTGGGGAGGAAAGTACTTTTTTGCACCCGGGGTAACTTGAAAGCTCTCTCAAAATGTTCAGATGTGAAACCACAGCTTCAGCTTCACACACAAACATCAGGTTTAAAAAAGCTTCCTTTCCAATGCAGTGTGTTTTTTACAAGGCATTTCTAACCAGAGTGAAGCTGGCAGGTAATTACCGGTCTGGCCTCCTATTGCACAAATATACCTTTTGAAACAATGTGGGTAAATATTTGCCCAATATAAGGAGACAACTCCAAGAGGAACCATTCCAGTTTATCAACTTTGTGATTCATGTTGATACAAGCTTTATTCTCTATTTAAGGAACAAGATAAGGCTTAGGAAGTTCATCTGGCCAAACATCTTGCATAGATGTAGATGCACCATGGACCACCCGAAATGGTGGCACATTCAGACCATGTCTCACATCCAGACAAGAGCCATCAGCAAGACACTGAGTGAACCTCAACCTCCAAATATTTACTCTTACCCAACCACCAAGGTGTCTCCAAGCAGCAGTGAGGCTTAAGATTGAAACATGAGTGTTAAGATTGCTGCTGGGGTGGTTAAAGCAGCGTTTGACCATGTGCTGTGAATCATCCTCTTCCTCATCCCTGTTGAACTGGGGAGACAACTACTGAAAGCACAATGCCAGCACCCTATTGAAACCCCCTAAAGCTCCTCCTGAAATCCCAGCCCCTGCCTCCATGCTGCTCTCTTCTTCTGCCAGCACTCAGAGCTCTTCAGCCCAAGCACTAAGAGCCATCCCAGAACAAGGCACCTACAAGCAAGTGTGACAATCGCTCACGTCCCAGGACATGCATGGAGTGGGTCCCCAAAACCAAGCACTGTTTATGCATCACACTGACTCTCAGGAGCTGCACAGACAATGCCATGGCACTTGTTTACACTCTCAAGGCCATTCCATATAATTCAAGGAAATGTCAAGAGATGAGATAACACCATCAGTTCAGGAGGTACAGCTGATTGTAACCTTGTAGGAAGCTGTTTCTCCCAGAGTTGCTCCCCCTCTTACAGAGATGACCCTTCACACATTCCCAGAACCCTCATTCCACAAGATTTCACCTCAATTCCTTGCTTCTGCGTTTGCAGAACATCAGTGGCGACCTTCTTTAGGAGCAAGTAGCACCAGTACCAAAACAGCAGCCAAAAGCCCTTTCTGAGGCTATCAGATAACACTCTCCTCTACTCACACTTGACATGGTTGAACATGGGGCAGCAGCCTCTGAGCACTGCTGCAGGCACAGCAGCCAAAAGGAAACGTGGCTCAATTCAAACAAGGACCATTTCTGCCAGTAAGAGGTTTGACTGTAGCCCAGCATGACCACTGCAGCCCATCAGGACCTGCCTTTGGAGCAGCTTAAATGCCAAAGGCCAGCAGCTCTGCGAGGGTGAGCTACTCAAATATTGACCTACCTCCTCAGACAAATTGTGCAGCGTTAAGAGTTATAGCACACTGCTATTTCAAGTATGTGAGCTAACAAGCTCACAGCCAACCCAAGAAGGCTTATGTGAGTTGGGAGTCCTCCCTTCACTTGCAATGCAGATAAGCCCCAAGTCAGTAGGGCTGGAGAGGGCAGCGTGCTGCACCACACACACATCTGCCAGGGCAGCCTTTGCATGCCTCACACCTCTGTTAAACACCTTGAGACAGGGGCTTGGATCAAAGAATCACGTGGCAGAGATTAGGCAGCCACAGTGCTCTATGCTACATCCCATGTCTCCATGAGGTTACAACGTATTTCAGGGCTCAAGGAGGCCAAGGCTGCTGAGGGATGAAGATCTGACTGGTAAGTATTGGTATAAACCCATCACCATTGCATCTACCTAAGAGTTCCTGCCTCAAGATTTGCTGCATGTGAGACCAAGACGCACCAAACCTCAGGTTGAAGGGTTTTAGCTTGCAGGAAGAATGAGCAAGAGCTCTCTTTAAGAAGCCCAATGAGAAGCCACTGAGGAAGACAGGCACATTTGTATTAACTCCACAAGGGTCCATGTCTCCTGTCAGATGATATTCAAGGGGGCACAAAGGAAAGGCTGAAAACCAGGCCTCCAGGAAGCATGTTCTTCAAACAGTAGTTATAGGAAGGATGCATTAGAGCAAACACCTGAACTGATGCACAACACACCGAGTGTGTAAATCACAGAATCTCAAGGGCCCCTTGGCTACACCAGCCCACATCTTCTAAGCAGCCTGGACACATAAGTCATCAGCAACAATGAAGCTTCTTCTGCTGTAAAGGAGCCCCTCAGAGCTTTCAAAGCAATTCTCACCTTTGTCAAGTGAGTAAGAAACAAAACCTCACCAAAACAAATCTACAGTTCTTAATGAGATTCAGATCAGCCCTAGGAAAAGCAGATAGAATCAAAGCTTGGAAACTGGAAGCTGCCTGACCCTTCAGTGGCACTTTCCCACATTTCTGGGAGATTCTGGTTTGGCACAACAACATCTGCTCATTTAGTGGGTGTTGTAGCAATCACTTCAGCCTGGTTTATTGTTCATTGAACCTCTGGCTCCAGAGTAAAGAAACAAAAATGTTTTCCTTGACTTTGAAACTCAAATCCTCATTCTTACCAGGGTGAACCTCTCAGCCGACAGGCAGCAGCCTGATTGTTGTCCACAACTGCAGAACCACGTCCCTACGTTTTGCCCTGCTGCAAACCATGGATGTCACTTGTTCCAGCTCATGACAAAATCTGGAGGTCTGTGGGCCCAGCAGGAAAGCAATCCAGCCTACAATGAACATCAGCCAGTGACTGAACACACAATACAGCTTTTCCCTCTTTTCCCTTCCCTCCCTACATGATCATCTTGGTTCTCGTGTCTTTCCTGACATGGGTTCCCTTGCAATTTATCAGGCTGCTTAAAAACAAACTCAAGATAATCCTTTTAAAAAGCCTTCCCCCTCCCCCAGTTATTTTTGTTCAGAACAATTGCTACAGGCTCTCCCAGTTGCAAAAGCAGGTTTTCAAACCACAGCTGATGATACTCAGGATGGCCTGGGAACAGTCTCTGGCACAGGAACTCACTTCACTGCAGGTTCTTGATGCCAGGAAGGCATGACGAAGGGAAGTCTCCTTTTATACTCATCATTCTTCTTCAATTCTTTTCCTAAACATTTATTTAGGGATGGGCTCAAGGGATCTTTGCTGTGGAGGAGTGAATGGCTTCATAAGGCAACAGGGTGCTCATCAAATCCAGCCCTGCTGGAAAACCATGTCCCAGACACCACTTCCCAACAGTAACTCCAGGAATACTGATCAAGAACTTTATCCTGACCAGATAGGGAGTGTTGGAGGTGCCAGACTGACTACTGTAATCCCATTATAGAGTTATCCAGAGCAAGCAGTTTGCTCAATATTTCAGAGATAACAGGATTAACCTCATGTTCAACATCATTCCAGCCTAATAATTGCAAAATCACTCCCAATGTCACTGATTCAACAGGGGATTCCCATCAGGCTCCCCCCCCACCCCCACACCAGCCCCAGCTTTAAAAGGCCCTTCATTAGCTCCAGCATCTTAAGTTAATTACTTGGAGAGATTTTCCTTTCCTCCCCAAAAGCAAAATGTAACTTAACCCCTGTAATGCACAATGCTTGAGGAGAACAAATTTCCACCTTCCCTCCAGGAAGGGACAATGTTTACTCTCCTAATCACCACTAATGTCTCCAAGATTTAATGTTAAGATCAAAGGACTGGGGGAGGGGTTGGGGGGTGGGTAGCGGCAGCTTTTCCCAACACTTCAGTTGGATTTAAACAACTGCAGAGGTTGGTTATGGCCCTCTCAATGATCAAGGGTCGGCTTCAGACATTTGAGAACAGAGCTACTAGCAGATCCATCCAACTAAGGATCACCACCGAAGCTTCAGGAGTTCTTTCCTTGCCAAGCCATGACTCACTGTTCACCTACCCTTGGAAATGAGTCCCTGACTGCAGCCGTGCTGGGGAAGGAAAAGGAAAATATACAAACCAAACGGTACACAGAGCTGTTTCCCAGCCTGTGGGGGAGAACCACAGGAACCAGAATGAGTTTTTCTACAGGATTCTTATATAGAGCACAGAGAATTATTAAATTCCACCTTTTCAAGTGCAGAGGGAGGCTTCTTTTTGGCTGTGCTACACTAATTAGGCCACCCTTATTTTCACAGAATCATTTAGATTAGAAAAGCCCTTGAAGCTGCTGCAGTCCCAGCCCTCCCCTCACCCTGCCCAGCCCAGCACTGACCCACAGCCCTCAGCACCTCAGCTCCACGGCTTTGGGATCCCTCCAGGGCTGGGCACTGCCCCAGCTCCCTGGGCAGCCTGGCACAGGGGCTGACACCCCTCTCAGGGAAACAGTTCTGCCTCAGCTCCAGCCTCAACCTCCCCTGGGGCAGCTCCAGCCCGTTTCCTCTTGTCCTGTCACTTGTTACTGGGGAGCAGAGCCTGACCCCCAGCTCCCTGCAGCCTCCTGTCAGGGAGTGTCAGAGAGGGCTCCTGTCTGCCCTCAGCCTCCTCTTCTCCAGCCTCAACACCCCCATTCATTCCCTCAGCCCCTCCCCAGCACCCTTGTGCTCCAGCCCCTTCCCCAGCTCTGTGCCCGGCTCTGGCCACGCTGCAGCCCCTCAGTGTCCCTGTGGCAGTGAGTGAGGGGCCCAGCACTGACACAGCCCTGGAGCTGCAGCCTCCCCAGGGCCCAGCACAGGGGACAGTCCCTGCCCTGCTGCTGCTGCCACCCCACTGCTGATCCCAGCCAGGCTGCCCTTGGCCTTTTTGCCCCCCTGGGCACGCTGCTGGCTGCTGTTCAGCCTGTGCTGGCACCAACCCTCCCAGGCCCTTTCCCTGCAGCAGTTTCCAGCCCCTGTGCCCCAGCCTGGAGCTCTCCACGCCACGGCATCCCGCGGGCTCAGAGCTCCCGCCCACCCGGAGTCCCGTCCCCCGTCCCTCCCCCCCGCTCCTGTCCCGCTCCCGGCCCGGTGCCGATCGCCCCCTGGCGGCCGCAGCGCCGCGCCGCAACCGCCCCCCCCACACCCCCCACGCGTCCATCTCTGCGGGGTCGGGGACTCCCAGCCCCGGGACATTCACTGCGTGTCCTGCCCCGCAGCAGAGCGGGGTGCCAGGCTCTGCCCCATCCCCGCGAGGGGCTCAGCTCGGTCCTGTCCGCGGCTGTAAGCGGCAGGGAGAGGAATGCACACGGTTCATCCCGGTGGGAGAAGGGCTGCGGGTGAGGTGCTGTCTCAGACCCCAGCACCAATCTCTCTTCCTTAGGTGATTTCAGCACAGTTCACTTCTATTTCCATCTCTAGGTTCCTGCAGTGACCATTCAGGTGAGCAGCAGTGGCACCCTGTACACCCGAGATGAAAGCAGCTTTCCAGGCAGAAAGGGACTGAGATGGTGCAAGGAAACGTAACGTCTGTGTTACACCAGCACACACAGCTTGGCCTCACACAGCCTTAGTACAAAGTTCTCAGAGGCATCTGGATCCACTGCAAAACCCAAGCATGCAAAGCTCAGCTCAGAAACAGCGTAACCCAAATCCCAACCAGCTCAACAGTGACACTGAGTTACTCCTATCAATATTTTTAATGTACAGGGCAATGCAAATTCATCATAACCCAGCTGGTAAGTCCTTCAGAGGTGCTAAAGTCTGTGTTTCACAAAGCAAAGCAGAATGGGGCTGGGTTGAAAAGCAATGTTCCTTCTCTCAGCAAGTCGTAGTTATCACTCCTGCCATCACAGACAGATGAGTTCACCCTGTAAAAACCCCACACCGGATCCTGTTGCACTCAGGTGTTTCAGGAGACAAAAGACACCTTCAGAAATCAGAGCCAGGCTCCTTTTCAAAACAAATGAGAAGGAAACAGATAAAGCAGTGACGTCAAGTGGTGAGAAGATGCAAGTGTCAGCCAACAAGCTGGAGCAGCCCCAGCTCACTCCAGTTACAGCTCACAAGGGCAGCAACATTAATGAGAACATTTGGGTTTTAAAAAGCCAAGGTTTGCCATTCAGCCTGGACACATTGCTGCTGGGTGAAGTAAGAGAAAGAGTAATAACAACAAAAAAATATCACTTCATTTATCCTAAAGCTCACTTACCTGTGGTTTCAGGCAATTCCTCTTCAACCCCCCCCCCCCCCCCCCCAACAAAACCAGCTACTAAAAATCCTCTGATGGAATTTATAGGCAGAAAGGTGAATGGAAGGTCCAACAAGTTGAAAATGAAAACTAGCAACTCTGGCAATCTGACCCTTCTACTCCGTGCCCTACTTGCTGACCCACAGTAACTCCACTCACTATTTCACAGCGAGTTGGCCTGAATTATCCAGAGGATTGGTTACATGTCCTACAAGGTCTTATCTCTTAATACAAGGAATGAGATTGTTCAATTCCATCACAAAACACTTCAGCGGACACAACATTTCTCACTCAGCATCAGCCTTTGCTACTATCATGCTCCAGCCAGCTCAGGGGGGACCAAAGCATCTCATTCCCACCACATCCACAGCTTAGCCACTAAACCACAAACCCAGCAAAATTAACCTCCACTTTCCTGCAGGCAGAGCTATCTGCAGCAACCTCACGGCCCTTTGCTTCAACAGCTTTAAAAGTCACTCGAAATGAGTTACCACAGAATTACGAGGTCTCTGGCAGGTCAGCAAATAATCTCTGGTAAAACACTTGGCTTGCAGATTGGGTGAGGAAAAAGGCAACAAGAGTTCAGACGCATACTCAAATCATAAGGGGCTTGCTCGTGGGGGAATGATGGAGTATTTATTAAATGCCACACCACCTAGGAGGTGGAGAGCTGATCTGAATCACTGGCACGTTGAGCAGAACACCAGCACCTCATTCACTGCCCCAAGCATCCCAACAGCACTCAGCACGTTAATTACACCGAGAGCTACAACATCCATCACAAATTGAAGAACAAAAGGCTGTCAGGATAATGTCCCAAAGCCTTTTGCTAGCTTGTCAAGCACACTGGACTTGTTTATGTTTTTGTTATGCTGTGATGTAGGTAAGCAAATGTTCTGTGCTGCACCTGAAGTCAAACACCCAGATCCCAATCTCCACTGCTCAGTTTAACCCTCTGGTAAATTTGACTAAGGAGCTGCAGTGTTTTGCTTTCCTGTATGCTCACAAATTACCATACTGTAATTCAATGTTTAGTCTCAGGCACTTTGACCACTTTTGTTCTCCTCTGTTGTCTTGCACAAAGCAGTTTTATTGCTGCAGGATCGCAGGTGGAAATCTCAGCTTCTGTGTCCTCCTGAAGAACAAAATCCCTGTTCTTTTCTTCTGGAATAGACATTATGAAGAGATTTGCACTGGCTGGGTAGCATTTGCTGCTCTTCTCAGCACCATGTGCCACTGAAGCAGCCCTAACACTGCACTGCTCCATGTTTAACCCTGCAGATCAAACACAGCAAGTAATGACCAAGTTTAAACTAAGAGCCACATCATCAAAACACTTCAGTTCAACACAGAAGTGCCCATTTGGTAAGTTTTCCCCTAACGCTGCTGGATGGTGAGTTAAATGCATGTCCTGGCAGCAGCCTCCAAGCAGCTGATTTCCAGTTGAAGCCTTAGTCAGTAAAAGGGGATTCCCAACAGCCAGTCCTGAGCACAAGGCAAGTTGAAGAACTTCTGAAGCAGAGGCTGGATTTCCAACCAAATTCTTCAGCAAATGCAAAGCATAGTGCAAGTGCCCTCGACCTCACCCTCTCCCCTTCCTGCCCATACTTGGACACTTCCCTTTTGGAGGTGTGTACCCCAAACTACCAGAATGACTGGCCTGGAGATGAGATTTAAAGCCTCATTGGGTTTCTGAAGAACAGAAGACAACCACAGCACGTTTCCTCCTCAACCCTGTGACAGCCTGTGTCAGTCACCATCAGGGCAAAGGGAGGTGGAGACCTTGCTCCCATGCAAGCAGCTGTGGTCCTTGCAAAGTCCTCACCTCTGCCACCACTCCGGAGACACAAGATGGGAAATTCATAATTCCTCTCATTAGGTTCCAACTAACAACCTAGAAGCAAAACATTTCACATCCCAGCAGCCACTCCCTCAGCTTTCACTGCTGCTAAACACAAAAGGCTTCATAAACAAAGGAACAGCAAGAAGAAAGTCTCTTGGCAGACACCTTTGAAGCAGAGAACTGGTTTTCCTGAACAGGTTTTGTTTCCTCATAACAGACTTTGCACATCTGTAGTCTTCTGCTCTCTCTCACTTGCACATGGTGCCTCCCCAGAGGAGATGCCAAACTTTGGGTCTTGCTAAGGAGCAACAGCAAGGCCTCAAGGCAGAGTGCAAGAGGGATCTCATCCACGTTCCACACATCAGCTAGCAGCTGTATGGAAATGAAGTGCTCTTTTCAGATCCCAAGGCCTGATGGAAGCCAGCGATTAAAGGGTCTTTGGGATAAATCACAGTCATTACACCTTTACCACTGCATCCACCTCTGAGTCTTTAAAAAAAGGCATCAATGCCAGAACCTGCTTGGACAGTCCTAGCCCTGGAAAAGCTTGATGTCTTTTTGGTCTCCAGTTTCCTTTCAGACAGCAGGGCTGCTATGATAGGACATCCTTTGAACCAAAACTGATCTAAAACTCCTGTTCCTTATGCACATGTGATGATCACACTCTCATCTCCATTCTGAGTTGGAACCTCTGAGCATCTGAAGGGATTGTGTCCATTTTTAGGGATTAAAAAAAAATGAGTGTAGGGTAGCCAGCCATGCATCCTGCCAGGAACATGTAGCAGAGCTGGTGGCATAAGGAGGACTCACGTTTCCAGCCATTTCCTCTACTCAGACTATATTTGGAGTCTTAAGTCTCCAAAAGCAGCAGATTCATATCACACTGGTTTCCTTACGAGGGCACACAGCTCAGAAGTCAGCAGAGATGCTAAAACAAATTACTTTTGTTTACACAAAGGTTAAGGACTCAATGAGTATTTCTTATTTTTAGTAGAACTGGACAAAAAAGTAGCACAGCAGGAGGGAAAGGAGATGAAAGTCAAAGAGGATAAAAAGTCAGCCTTGAATAAAGCAATAACTGCAGAAGATGCTTCAAGCACCTATAAACTTTGTATTTTTAAGTGCTATTCTAAAAAAAAAAATGCAGCTCTGGGTAAGAGTCTGTGTATGCAAAAGCTAATTCAGTTTCTCAAAATGCTCCACAGTTGTCCCACAGAGATTTTGACCTTTTAGGGAAGCTACTGAAAAGGTTCATATCCCAATACCTGCAGGGGAAGTATGTAACCACAAGCAGAGACTGTACATAGAGCACTGAAGAACAGGAGGTCAAAGGACCCAAGAGCAAACACTTCCCACATGAAGAATGGCATTGCTATGCTCACTCCACAGCTATTTGTGAATGATTAGCTCAAACACTACTTGGGCAAGAGAACTGCAGGCCTGCTTCCACATTAGGTCAATCCAACAGCACAGCAGAGCTTTCAAGGGACACAGACATGAGGTGAGAACTTGCCTGGTCAAGCACAAAGCTCCTGCTTCTTCAATCTCACAGAGTTACAGGCAGATGAAATGCAAGGTACAAAGACAATCTTGACTATGAAAAAGGTCCAAACCTAGATCAAATCATGCCAAGAGAAGAGAGAGGTCTCTGGGAGAGGGTCTGGGCAGCAACAATGTGGGCAGTAGATGGAACAGCTGGAACAAGTTCTGAAAATAGAGTGTGATCCTTCACCCCCCCCATCACAGGAAGGATCTGAAGAGGGAAAAGGTATTCCAGTGACATTTCCCTTCAACAGATCACTTGTGTAGGTGGGACCTTGGAAAGCAGGGAAACTGGGCTCAGCAATGCATGTATATTTAGATGTCATTTGTTCCTCTGGCCAACCTCCTTCCTCCCACCTTCCTCCCAGCTCCGGTCTCACACTAAGGCACAACCCATCACCACCACCATTCAGCTTCTGCACAGGACCTTGGGGTTTCCCACCACCTCAGAACTTCCTCTGTCTCCAGGACATTTTGCAGCAGAGTCAGTGCCAACAGAAGGCTCAGGCTGACCATCCACACAAGTTACTGTGACTTGAGCAGTTGGTGCACTTGTTAAGCCAAGGCCAGTCACAGCCTGTAGTGAAGGAATGCAATTCTGCTCGAGTCCAGCATTAGAGTGAAAATCTAAGCCATGTGATGCTGCCCTACCTACAGCCCACACACATCCAGATTACTCCAGATAGCTGACATGGGGAGGCTTAAACTACAGTCACTTGCTCAGGGTCACATCCCAAGGCTTGCAAGAAGTTTCTGTATATTCTCTATACTCAAAAAAAACCCCCTCCACCCCAGGGTAGGGTTCAGAGCAAAATGTAATGTTGTCTACCTGTTCTAAAATAACCCTGTACAGACAAGCTCTGAAACTTCATTGCAGCTGCCTGGAGACCCTGCTTCCACTAGTCTTTAGGGATGAGCATGAATTAAAATCTGAAGGCAACAGCAAATTTCATTTTTAATTAGGCAGGGCAGCCAGCCAAGGAGGGCTCTCCCTCCCTCTCTCCCTCCCACCCACCCTCAGCTAGCGAAGCCTGACAGCTAAAAAGGATTTGTGCTTCAGTGTGCAGTCCCAGTGGCCATTCGCAGCACACCAACGCTGAACACGTGCCAATGCAGTTCAAACAAAAGCCAGCCATGCAGCATTGTGAATGCAGTTAATATACAACCAGTTAAGGGCAGCAGGACATCCAAAAGTACCAGGCTTGGAGGGAACAAAGGGCATCGACTTGGGCTCAGCTCCTGCAAGTAGCTCCACCTTACCTCATCTCCAGCCTCAGTGCCCGGAACAACCCAGGAGTCCTGAGCTTAGCAGCACTTGGAGAATGAGCATCCTTAAAAGCAAAGGAATTTTAAGGAAACAACAATAAAAGACCCATCTGCTTATTTTGCCTTTAATAATGGGGCTCTCAGCTCCCAGAGCTAAGGAGGCAACACGTAAAGCTTCCCAACCAGCTGTGTGGGGTGGCTGTGCATGCAAAGATCAAGTACAGATCCTCCCTCCTCAGCTCACACAGCTGAATTTGTTCAAAGGGAAAGGAGAGGGAATTTTCCTGAGGTTGGCAAAATGCAAACAGAACATAAGGCCTTTCACATCCCAGGCCACCAGCACTGCTCCATTCAGGAGTCAAAGCTCTCGGTAACCTCGACAGGCTCTAACCCCAGGTCTCACTGACCTACCCAAAAAATGGAGTTTCACTGCAAGGAAAAAGGGACAAAAAGCTTTCTGATAAGAACACAGCTGGCTGCTGGCAGTTCCAGCAGAGGCCCAGTCCTGGGGAATAAGCAGAGCTCTCAGTGTTGCCTCAAGTCATCCCATTAATGCAGGCTGGAGAGATGGAAAAACTCGCCCTGCTGCTGTCTGTGCTTTGTCCAGGGGTTGAGCAGAGAGCTGTCATCTCCACAGCATTGCTTCAACAGCAGCTGCCAGTACCATGGCTCACTTTACCCATCCTCCCCTTTCCAGAGTCATCATCCGAGATCCGTTTGCCATGAGCAAATCATAAGGGAAAGTAATCACCACCACCAATTAAATGTGCACCTTACAGGCTAACAATTAGAAGGCACAGCAGCAATTCTTGCCACCAGGATTATAAGCATGACATGCTTTTAAGCATGTACTCTTGGCTCATGGCTGTTCCAGCCAGGCTATTGGGCATCAGAGCTTTGCATGAAGTCAAAACCCAGCCTTCAGTAGAGAGGCCCAATACATCTGCCATGCCAAGCAACAGCCCTGCCAACAAGCACATCCCTCCTCAGGCTGGAGGGATGGCATCACCTGGCTGCACAGGAACAACCTAGAAATCACCTTGATGGTCACAGAGTTGCACTTCACTATGAAGTCACTTCACTTAGAAGTCACCAGCTGCCACATGATGGTCCAACAAGGTGTGAGGTCAGCATTCTGACTGGAGACACTGCCTTCCCACAGTGCTGGCAAGTGCTTTCTGCAAATCTCATCTCAATAGGAAGGAAAAATACAGTCATTTAACTCATGTCTTCCATAGCCATCTCAGGCAAACAGAGGGAAAAGCTCTTCAAGGCAAAACTCAAGCCAAAAATCTAAGAGGTTTTTATTTTGCCACCATATCCTTGCATCAATTAAACTTAACAGTGATAAGTTTGCTTGCCTCAGGGCAAGTAGTACACAGTGCCTAAAGCAAAGAGCTTTAAAGCCAAAATTTGTATCATTAAAAAAAATCCTGTATCTTCTACAAGACAGAGAAGCCTCAGGAAATAGATACAGAAAGAGAAATCAGGAGCTACTGTGAGCAGGTCCTGCTTTATGGCTTGCCACGTGCCTTGTTCCAACTGCACACCAGCTCAAAGCCTCTAGCCTATTAAGAAACGAATTATTTGTTTTCAAGAGCTTGGGACAGCCAATAGATTTGTATTCCAGGTTTCACAGATGGCAGGTTTCAAAATGATCTTCCAGACATAACAACACAGCTTTAATCAGATCAAGCCCATACCATTAGTAAAGCACAGTTGCAACCAATGCATCTGCCAAACCAGCTCTG
Organism: Urocolius indicus; assembly: GCA_013401255.1. NCBI lineage: Eukaryota > Metazoa > Chordata > Aves > Coliiformes > Coliidae > Urocolius > Urocolius indicus. Next base: position 25,448 of record WBNH01008054.1, on the reverse strand, counting down.
TTTCTAAACACCTTCTACTTTTGAATGGAAGGCACTAAGTTTAAAGTCATAAGGTTCTTTGTGATGCTTAACCAAGGAGGGAAGAACAGGTCCACAACCTGGGGTAGATAGCTAAGAGGGTACTCACCAGTGTTCTCTTCCATTCCTCTGGCACAGCAGCTTTCTGAGCAATTCCTACAAAAAAGGGGGGGGAGACATGGACATAGAAATTAAAATTTCAAGTGTGACCAAAGCTCAAGCTGAGTTTCACTTCTCTATCAGCTCTGCTCAGTCTGCACAGAACCAGCGTGGAGGGAATCTAGAGCAAAAATCCTGCCTCAGCAAATGAGGAATGAGAGCGTGTGGCATCTTCACCCCTCTTTGAAGATACCAGTAGCCTCTAATCACACACATGCTGTGTTGGGAAGAAAAGACAACCACAATTAAGGTGTAATAACTACAAAGCATCAAATGTTTGTTCCTGAGGAAAAGATTCCACGTCTGCCTCTTCAACAGGGCATGTGCCTGCTGGAAAAGGGAACAGCTACTGCTTATCTAGCAAAGGCAGGATAGCACGTGCACAGGAAGCATTTTACATGTCACACAACATCAAGGCAGTTCTGAACATACTGGAGGGGAAAAAAAAGGCTAAAGGGAGGAACTAGAATTTCAGTAGCAAACCAGCTTTTGCATGGAGAAAGTTCTGAGATTAAGTGCAAGAGGAACTGAGTTTGGGGAAGCCAATCGGGAGACATCTTGATTCTGGCACATTACACAGCACAGTAAAAACATGCTCAGCAGTTTAGAGAGAGCTTCTGTCTCAAAGAGCTTGCAGTTCAAACCAAGACAACCACAATAGGAAATGTCAACAGGCACAGCATGGGGTGATTGGGAAAGAGCTCAAAGTAAGCTAAATCCCAGCACCCAGAATCACAGAATCCTTTTAGATGGAAAAGCCCTTGAAGCTGCTGGAGTCCAAGCCCTCCCCTCACCCTGCTACTCCCCCAGCTCCCTGGGCAGCCTGGCACAGGGGCTGACAACCCTCTCGGGGAAACAGTTCTGCCTCAGCTCCCATCTAAACTTCTTCTAGGGCAACTTGAGGCTGGAGAGAAGAGACCAGCCCCCAGCTCACTGCAGCCTGCTGTCAGGGAGTTGCAGAGAGTGCTCCTGTCTCCCCTCAGCCTCCTCTTCTCCAGGATGAACGTCCCCAGCTTCCTCAGCCAAGAAGTCAATACCAGCCTTTATCCATGGCCTGTTTCCGCCAACATCTTCACCACGAAGCCTAGGACATGCCCTCACCTCCCTGCAGCAAGGTGCAGTTTGTTGGTTACAAGGCAACCTCAGACGGATCATCTCCACCAGACAAACTGCTGACTGGGTAGCACGTGTTGAGTTTGTGTGACAGTGTCAGGGCATCAGCTGCAGTGTCAGAGGAGACAACCCCAGTGCCTGAACGAGCTGCTGCCAGCAGAGCTTGTAAGCTTTGCTTTGCTGAACAGTGTGGGCAAAACCACTTCTTTTGATCAGCCAAGCATGCTCCAGTCTACTTCATTGCAGTGAGAACACCTCAACAAAGCCATGAAACCCTCAAAGCATCACTGGCCATCTCAGCTAAGCAAAGAGAAGCAGCAAGTCACACCATCACCAAATTGTTAGGTTGGAAGAGACCTTTAAGATCATCTGAGTACACCCATCAACCCAGCACTGCCAAGAACATCAGATGTCTTCATTTCAGAGGCCGATTACCACGAGGTTACTTGGGAAACACCTTCAGAATCCCTCCTGCTTAATCCCTTAACACCATTAAAACACAGCTAACTTTCACATGCAGTTTGTTGGCATGCTTTGGTACACCCACATGATGTGCCCAAAGGCTGCATCAAGGACACCACTTGCAAAATAACTCGAACAAATGGCTCCCCCCACTGAAGGCAGAAGAGCCATAATGATTGTTACAATATCTTCATCAAGTCAGCACCTTCACACAAACCCAAAGCCCCAGTTAGCAGCAGCTCCACTGTACAGAGTCCCTGTCTGCCCTTTCACTGAGTTCCTTCTGGGAAGGGAAAGCAGAAGAGAAACAAAAGCAGACACCTCAACACCTACTTGAACCTCAGCACAGATGACAGCAACAACCCTCCCACTTCCCCAGAGCCACCAGGGAGTTCAGTTTAATTTGCCTTTCAAGGGCATTCCTGCACAGGCTGTGCTGAGCTTTGCATTATTACAAGGGGCACATTTGTGCCTGGAATACTAATCCTGGCAGCCCATCGCTGCTGGACACTCTCTGTACACACCAAGGACATCTGTCATCGCCTGACAGCACGGCTGGAAGCACCTCAGCCTCTACGGGAGGGATTCTTCTGAGCAAAACACTAAATCCACAATCATCTGACTATTAATAGAACAAGCATAAAAGGCACATCAAAGGGGAAAAAGAGAGAGTGGTGATGCCAGGTTAGAGCAAGAGGGAGCAAAGTCAGGACTCCCCCCACGCTGCCACAAGGCTGCCAAGGCAGGAGCACACATCTGCCTGCACTGAGAAACGGGCACTGTCTCACTGAAGCGATGGATTAAGCATTGCAGATCCTGCTGCTGGCATTAACTAGGACTGGCTAATTGGGGAAGCTGTACTCTGCAATGGACAGTTTGAGATAACCTGCCCAGCAGAACAGAAAATTCCTTTTATCCCCAACTGTCAGACTTGTTCCAGATGCCCAAGTCTGTGAAAACTTGAGGTCTGCACTTCCTTTAGCATGACACATGCTACAGCTCTCTGAATATTCATGTCCTCAAAGTGCTCACACATTCCCTGGGCCTGACAGCGGTGTGAAATTCCTCCATCCCCAGAGAGCTGCCTGTTCCCGGCACAGCTCCTTCCACTGCTCCTGCAGCCGCTGCTTCCCAGCCCTGTCCCTTGCTGCTGCTCAGCGCTGCAGCGAGCCAAAGCACGGCCTTTGTCTGCTTTGTTAGTTCAAACACTTTGCTGCTTTTTTTTTTCCCCCTTTCAGCTCTTCGTCCCAATCTAAGAACATATTCTTGTTCCACTGACCCGTCTCTGAACTCTCAGCAGCAAGGTGATGGCTTTTTTCCAGCTAGGCAGCTAATCCCCACACACAATAGAAAAGGAGGGCTCTGCAGCCATGCCCGAGTGTTTCCTACACTGTTTTCTACCCTGTTTCTTCAGTCCTAACACGCTCTCTTGCTGAAGTGAGGAATTTCATCTGTCCCTTGCCCTGCCCAGGGGCTCAGCTCTGTCACATCCTCCCGAGGGTGCCGTTCCCCAGCAACACAAACTGAACAAAGTCCAGGCTCTGGATCTCCTCCTGTGCCTTTCCTCGTGCCAGCTTGAATCCAGCTGCCTATCGAGCAGCCAAGGTGCAAAGCAAACGCTTTCAGAGGAGCATGTGATGGCTTTGGAAGGACAAGACCTTGACCGCCTCAGCTTGCAACACTACATCACCACAAAGCTGTCCACCAAGGTGCCACCTGCCTCGGGCAATTCACACAGTTGAGCTACCAGCTTCACTGATTACCAGCTCACCCCTCTTTTCTCCTGGTCTCATTCTCAGCAACCTTACCCGGACCCTCTAATGCTTTCAGCTTCCTCCACAGAGATGCTCATTAGCTGCACCACTCTCTCCTCGCAGGCGTTTCTGATCTGGGACTGCTCATCTCCCCCAGTAACGCCCAGCAGCTGCCTTCAAAAGGCTAAGGGATATTTCTACAAGTCCAACTCAAACCCAAGCCAGTGTTGGTTGTTTTTTCCCCCCCAACTAAACTAGTAAACTGACAACTCTTCCAAGCAGAAGTGGCACATTACTGTGCACAGCATCTGCTAACAGGCTTGCCTTAGGCATGGAAAGCCAGTTTCCATGCTGGCTCAGCTCGAAATCAGCATTCCAGAGAGGGACACAACAGCAGCTGGGCAGCTACTACAGGGCTCTTACTGTAATGAGACACAAAACCCGAGGCTGTCTTGGAAAAAGAACCCATTTGGGAGAGAGAAAGGACGTTCAGTCTTGAACTGTATCCATCAGTTGGAGGGAGAGAGAAAGGGAAGTGTTAACAAACACCCAATAGCCCGAGGAGCAAGCTCCTGCATTAATACAGACCATTACCAAGCTCTCAAGTGACATCCCCATGAAATGAAACCAAACTCACCTGACAACCTCCTAGAAGGTATTTTATTTTGTCCTAATGCTATGCTAGTAACAGTCAATAAACAAATATAACAACTCATTATGCTAGTTCAGCCCTTTGCTTCACTCTGGTTTAAAACTATTACCCCAGCAGCACCCAGAAGGCCAAATCCAGAGCCAGTCTCCACTGGAGCAGATGACAGAGGAGCCCAGTGAGGGTGGAATGCTGCCCAAAAGAACTCACTATTGTAACAAGACAAAGTGGGCAGCTAAAACGAAGCCAGCTGAGAGACCAAGGCCAGGCACCAAGCAACCTGCTCTTCATCACACAGCTTGTCCAGAGAGGCTCTGAGCCTTCATCCCCAGCTTGCCACAGCAAAAACCTCCCGGCTGCCCCACCACACCTGGTTATCCATCCCTTTTAATAAATGCAATTTAAAAAGAAACATGCAAAAGAAGGTTTTCTTCTCTCACCAATCCATTCCTCATTCTGGGAAGCCAGATGAGTGGATTTTTGCAAAGCTGAGCTAACTCCACCTAACACTGTGGCCCTGCTGCCCATGAAGCCCCATAAAGTCCCCAGGGGAAGGGCTAAAGTAACTCAATTTATCTGCCAGCCGTAAGATTAAAAGCATGGTAAACAATATTAAAATTCTGTTCTACAAAGCAGAATAACTCAACAGCACAGCACAGTCCTCCCAAGGGGCAGCTTACAGCATGGGGGCACAGGCAAGAGTTGAAATATCACCAGGGAAATGCTTATAAACAGCCTCCCCAGCTGAACCATGTCAAATGCACTACTATAAATTACAAGGCAAGGTGTGAAGGGAGTTAACCTCTCATTGGACTGAGCACTACAGAGGGGAAGAGATGCACAAAAGCTTTTCTTCAGGTCAGCAGATGGCAAAAATCTTGCCTGTTTTTTTTCCTGACTTCATCTAGTAACAAAATCAACTCCACTTAAAAGTCCTGATTCGCTCATGTCCTTCAGTTATCATGGTTTTCACACAAAGGAGTGTCTGCTGGTTCTGAAATCCTCCAAGCAGCCACTGCTGACCCAGTTTGTTCTGCCCTAATCACACCCAGAGCAATAGAGAGATCAACCCATTATTTGGAGGTAAATCCAAATATTCCCCCCCTCAGTAAAACGACAGAGATCAAACCACATTGTTCTCGCAGCCTAATCTGGCAACATGTCAATGAATGGGGTGCACCAAGAATTAACAGCCCTGCAGTTTCTCTTTCTTTAGGAAGATCCCAACAGTTTTGACTGGAACTTGCATTTCTTCACTTGTCGGAAAGCAATTGCTTCCAGCAGGAACACAGCAGCTGCTCAGCACAAGGAAAGGGCTTTGTGGAAGAAACAGTGGAGAAATCACAAAAGAGTAGAACAACTGTAAGTGCAATTTAACTAGAAGATTAGAATAACAAGGTTTAAGAAATCAAAATGCAATAGCTGTTTACAGTAAATGAAACCAGAGGCTTTTCCTCACAGATTTATTGGATAACTGGTTCCCCATGCAAGCACCAAATATTTTTCAGCAGTGTAGCAGTTGCCTGTGGGTGGCACAGTAATATAACAGTAATATTCCTTCCTGAGAGGAACCAGAAAGTGAAGGGAGCTGCATCCTCTGTGGCTGTGAGATGCAGCAGGTGAGGGGCTCCATCACTTGCACCAAACAAACCCTAAAGATACTCACTGACACCGTGCAGAATACAGAGGGATTCCAGACCCACTTTCACTGACCAGCACATTGAAGCCTGCACAAGGCCCTTTCTCAACCTGTGCCCTAGTTTCCCACTCAAGAGGGGATTCATTTCTTCTGTAAAGCAATTGAGAACTAAATTAAAACCTGCAGTGCTCCATCTCCTAGAAACTGCTGCCTTACCTAGGACTCCCACAGCAGCACCTGGACACCTTACTCAGCTAACAAGCCAAACACAGATGATTTTCCCCCCCTATTTCTACTTGAAAGAGATGATATAAAGTCTCTAGAAGCCACTCCAGCCTCTCTCAAATATTCTAGCTCACCAAATGAGCCCCATTTACCAAACCTTAAACAAAGAGCCAGCAGCCTATAGGAAAGCATGGCACGGAGATGAACAGAGTGACTTCTATGCCAGCTCCCAGTGACAAATGCTATTTCTGTTTAGCTATCAGTACAGTAAACACTCATAATTCGCCTCCAGAGCTTTTGGCAGCTGATCAACCACTCTGGAGGTGTGGATGCACGCAGGGGAAAAAACCTGCAGTATGGATATAGCAAACCAGCTTCCCTACTCACCGTCCTTGAAGCAGCTGAAGGGTTTGACTCTACCAAAATTACCTTCCTGATAAAAGGAAGAAGGTAAAATTAACACTGAACGGCTGATTTGTGCAGAGGACAGAGGCTTTTGCTCTTAATATCATGGAAGCTGACACAAGAGTAAGAGCATCCAGAGAGCAAGGCATGGCTGTTCCTTGTTCAACCCTCAACAGGTGGAAGCCCAAAGTCACCAAGAACAAGAGCCTATTTACCCTCTGGGTTCCTGACTGACAGCTAGACTGTAAAACTTTAGATTTACCTCTTACTTGCTGAGTAGAGGTGGAAGTTTCTTTCCCTAGAAGGTCTGACAGATGTACTCATCACCTGCAGGTTCCCACACGTCAGAGTGCAGCTGGGAATCTCGTGCCCCATCTTTTCAAAGCTCCATTTCCTCAGCTGTCTGCCCAACACTCAGCAGTGCAGCTTTCAGCTTGGAAAAGGTTCATAAAGAGACAAGATTTTTAGCTTGGCTCAGCAAAAAAACAAACCCTCAACACCTAACACTTGAACCACCATGCTCAAAACTCTCTCCTACCACCACAGATGCAAAACATATCTACTGCACAAGTCTCTGCAAGAGAGGAAGAGGTACAGTTAATTGTAACCCAGAATAAACAAACCAGGCTTGTTTGCAGAGGTCAGAGATAAGAACTAAATGCAAACCAGGGCTGAAGTTTTAAAAAAGCCATAAGATCAAGCTTGATATAATTAAAACCAGGATATTAAAGATGTTCAGCAGGTCAGAGGAGGTTCTCCTCCCCTTCCACTGTGCCCTGCTGAGGCCTCATCTGGAGTCCTGTGTTCAGTTCTGGGCTTCCCAGCTCCAGAGGAACAGGGAGCTGCTGGAGAGAGGCCAGTGCAGGGACACCAAAATGATCAGGCGACTGAAACATCTTCCTTATGAGGAAAGGCTGTGGGACCTGGGGCTGTTTAGTCTGGAGGAGACTGAAGGGGGAGCTCATTAATAGTTACAGATATCTGAATGGTGAGTGTCAGGAGCTTGGGGCAGCACTTCTTTTCTGCTGTATCCAGTGCCAGGACAAGGGGTGATGGGAAGAAGCTGGAACACAAAAAGTTCCATTGAAACATCAGGAAAAACTGTCTGAGTGCTGAGGTGAGGGAGCCCTGGCCCAGGCTGCCCAGGGAGGGTGTGGAGGCTCCTTCTCAGGAGGTTTCCAACCCCCCCTGGACACGTTCCTGTGGGACATGCTTTGGCAGGGGGGTTGGACTGGATGAGCTCTAAAGGTCCCTTCCAACCCCTACCATTCTATCTTCTAGACACTCACAGGACCAAGACACACTACTTAATCTATCCACACACATGAACTCTGAAAATGTGAACGTTAATAAACATTAATTATACTGAAGAATGCAAGTCACACATTTTGCTGTTACCCAGAGAACTCTGGGCACATTGAAAGAAGAGGAAGGCTCAAAAAAAGTGAACCACCTCCACCAGCATCTGCTTTGTCACAGTGCAAGCAAAAAAACCCAGTGACTATTTGAAGTTGAGCTCATTTGCCCCAAATCTAAGCTGTGTTTTCTTTTTCTCTTTTCCCAAAAAGCATGATCTGACAAAGTGGATTCTTAACTACACAAGTCCCACATCAGGAATAACATTCTCGCTGCTTGGGCCACTGGAGCAGCTGAGTATCCCCAAGCCAGCAACAAAACACCAGCTGAGCCTCTGCAAACTGAGCCCACAGCCCAATCTCTGCACCACAGCAAGGGCTGTATAAATTAATTAGTGCAGTAATAGGAGATCAGGAAACGCCTGGAGTCCATTTCACCTTTCAGGAAGGGTTCTACTAAAGGGAAAGCATTCAGGAGTGTGGGCCTTGTTCCTCAGACTAAGAATACTAAGAACTGAAAGTCTTGAGATGCCTTTATTCCCTTAAAGGCCATAAAGCAACACACAACATATTAAACTGAGCACCTAGGAGTCAAACCTAAACCCAGCCTGACTGCCTTAAACCACCCTAAACACAGGCCACCAGTAAAAGGATTCCATTTCACCCAGATCTTTTCCAGCTTGTTGCATTGCCACAAAAAAAAACCCCACTAACCTCTGCTTCTTTTAAAGGTAGTAGCCACGGGGTTGCAGGTCTCACTTCCAAAAGGCACTGAAGGTCAGCTTGCAGCTCCTGTGAAATCCCAGTCCCAGCAGCACCACACTGGTTTCAACTCTGGAACTGGCACTTTTCCATTGTGGTTTTTTTTTTTTTCTGCACAACCAATTTCAGTACAATAAGGCTTGTCAGAAATTAACATTCCTTCCTGATCAGTACATACCTGCTCAGACACCACTTTGTTCTTCTACCACACCTTGCTGGGAATTTCAATTTACTCAAAAAAAAAACAACCCCACAACCCTCTAACCAACTCTATCTCTACAGAACCATAGACACAAGGAGAAATGGGAAGACTCCCAGGGGAAAGAAACTGTGGCAGCTTGAAAGCACGAGACAGCTTGGCTGAAACCAAGATCCAACGCTGCAAAGTGAAGCAAGAAGACTCAGGAAAGCAACTTCATGATAGAAATAAACACACCAGCTGATTTGCACTCCAGTGTACATACCAAGTTACATTCCCCCCTCCAATTTTAACAATTATTTTCCACTCTTTGTATGTTTGTACGGAGACCAATGAAGAATCTCACACCTCTGTCACAAACCACTGCTCAGAGATAATCATCACATTCCTTAGGTCTCAGCACTGCACACAGCACTGCCTCCATTAAAAGGCTTTCCTGTTTCCAGGGAAGCCTACAGCTTTTGAAGTAGCAAAAGCAGCTTTTACAACCCAACAGGACCTCCTAAGAAAAAAAAAAAACTACAGCTAGTGAACAAAATCCATTTTACATTGACAAATGCTACTGAAGACATAAAGCTCAGCCCCTCTGCTTGTAGCTGTCTGCCATGTGAAGCACAAGAATGAGCTTGCTTGGATGCATCAGCAACAAAAACGTCCAGTCTCAACCTAGCATTAAGGCAGGGAATTGAAGACTTTGGCTTGCACACATCATCTGGGCTACATGTAATCTGTGTCTGTGTTGCACCATAACACGCACCCAAAAGGTACATAATAACAGGGTGACTTTACCTCTGGCTTCTAGGGTAAAATACAAACCACCTTCACCTCAGTTTTGTGGTTTCTGTTTTCATCAAGCTTTCAATGAAAGCCAAGCAGCTGAGCACTCTGCTGTGCTGTGGGAATGCCCCCAGCACTGGGACTTGACAATTTCATTTGCAACCACCATTTCCTCACCAAAATGAAGCTGTTCTTTGTCTCTGCCACTGCAAAGCCAGTTTGCCAAGACTTTCCTTTTGCCTCTCTTTAAGAAGTGGCAGGAATGGGTTTAGTCATCATCAGATAACCACAGAATGGTGGGGGCTGGAAGGGACCTTCAGAGATCACCCAGCCCCAACCCCTGCTCAAGCAGGTTTCCCCCTCACTCAGGGGGCACAGGAATGTGTCCAGGTTGGGTTGGAAACCTCCTGAGAAGGAGCCTCCACACCCTCCCTGGGCAGCCTGGGCCAGGGCTCCCTCACCTCAGCACCAAAGGAGTTTCTCCCGTGCCAGGGGCACTTTCTGTGTTCCAGCTTGTGCCTGTTACCTCTTGTCCTGTCACTGGCCACCACAGAAAAAGCCTGGCCCAATCCTCCTGACACCCAGCCTTTAGGTGTTGATCAGCATTGCTGAGGTGCCCCTGAGCTCAGGCTTCTCTTCTCCAGGCTGAACAGCCCCAGGTCCCGAAGCCTTTCCTCCTCACACACATGTTCCATCCCCGCAACATCTTGGTGTCCCTGCACTGGCCTCTCTCCAACAGTTCCCTGTCTCTCTGGAACTGGGGAGCCCAGAACAAAGCACTAAACCAAACTTGTCACAAAGCTCACCTGAACTCAGACAAAGGCAGCAGCAGTTGAGGCAGCAGCTGAATTTGCAGTCCTGCCACACAGGTCTGTCCCAAGGCACCTCAAACATTTGTTCCCTGCTGCATGCCTGGCTGCTTCCTGGGATGGAGACCACAGCATATGCACGATCTGCTTCAACCCCACTGCACCACTGCACACTTGAGTACATAAACCAGGCACCTCTAATCAAATTGCATACCAAAAGGCAACACAATGTTCCTGTTTGAAAAACTACCCAAGATCCAGAAGCCCTGTGCTGGGTAGGTGTCGTTATCAAGTTGAAGCACAGAGTCAACATTCCTCAGCTACACACAGCTCAGCTATTTAAAATGAAATCTCTTTCTGAATGGACACTCCTGAATCACGTCACAGGAGCCTTAAATGTGCATTAAATGTCATCATTTGATTCAGTTTTGCCAAACAACAAGCAGTTCAGGCAGTGTTTGTAATTCAAATCCTGGCCTTATTTTTTTTTTCCTTCACAGTTTCACCACAGTAATTACTAATTACTTCTGATTAAGATATCGAATTTCCTTAAAGAAACTCTCCCCAGGCAATTTATTCCTCTTGTGTTCCACAGCTTTAGCTTTAATAAAAAGGTGCCCCAGCCATAACCAGGCAAACAGAGACATTAATTCCCACGACTGATCTGGCAAACGAAGCACAGGCAGCGAGGCATCCCACCGTGAAAATAAGCCCATAAAGTTTCTGAAAGAGAACATTTCCCTTAAAGAAAAACAAACCAAATAATTTGTAGCTCTCATTGCTCTGCACAAAGTTCATGAAGCAGTAACACTGTGTGTAAGGATGGTGCTTACTACAGCATGCCCCAAGTTGATTCTCATCTCAGGGGGAAAGCTGTGCCTTCACCAACACTCATCCAATCACTCTGGATGGGGATCGATACCATTGGTAATTCACACATGGTCTTGCAGCTTTCTGAACTGTTGGACTTTTTGGAGAGATAAAAACCCCTCAAACCTCCAAGAGGATCATCTTAAAAAAGGGAGGCGGTGATCTGCTGGAACAGGAATGTTTCTTTCAGCCTGCTCTCGCTGTCACTGCACCGATTCTCAATTTAGAAATGATAGTTTCCAGCCAACTTGGCTGCATTAAGAGTTCAAGAAACTAGCACACCCTCCTTTCAGCCACAAAAAGACCTTCTGCCATCACAATGGGTAGAGAAACACCCAACTGAACAAGCATATCTCACATCACACCCTGCAGGCAGGCAAGTTGATCTGCTCCAAGAAAGCCAACCCTGTGAAAACTGCTCCTCTATCAACTGGGCACAATTAAACAAGAGGAATCATCTTCACAAGCAGATTCGTGAGAAGATAGGATGTGGAAAGAGAAAGTATCGAGTGTCTCAAACACACTTCCAAGGCACAGAAGCTGCTAGAGGAGGAAATGCCTTTGCATGGGCTGTGTTAACAGAGAGCTGACTCTGCTCTGCACACATGGCATGGTTAGCTCCTGGTTCACAAGCCAGGGATTCACCCCATGGGACATGCATTGGGCAGGAGTGCTGGGGGGTACCAGCAGCTCCCAGCCCTGCTTCAGGAACTGGAACCAGCACACCAGCATGGTTTGTCAGATCACTTGACCACCTTGAGTAAATCCACAGGAGAGCTAAGTGAGAATTAGATACGTCTCCCAGGGTGATGTCAAACAAGCCCAATGTGAGAAAGAGCCTGTTAGGAGCTTCAGAAGAGAATTAAAATCCAATAAGGAAAAAATCCTCAAGAAAATAAGCAGCTTGAACTATTGAGTGATGACTCTCTGGTGATCCCTATCGAACACCAGCTTCAGTCTTTCTGTTCTGTTCAACTCACGTGTCCTTGGACATGAGAGCAGGTTCATTAACACACTCTGTGACTCTCCCTGCTCTCCACTCCCAAGCACAGCTATCAACACGACAGAAACTGCTGGTTTGCTCAGCAAACAAGACCTTTTGGTAGGTGCCAACATGAGGAACGGGTAACAAAAGCATTGTCCCCCCATTCACCAACACTCCCAGCAAATTTCCAACAGGAAAGTTTCTGGGGAGAGGGTGAAACTGAGGGAGGATGTGATCACTTAAAAAATGTAACATGGAAAAGGCACAGGAATTAAAAATAATGTTAACACTAGCAAGACCTAAAGCCATACTGAGCCATATCAACTAGAAACAAAACAAAGAAGTGCTTTGCTATGCTTATAAGACTTCAAAGGCAGCTCTGAGAAAGCCCCAGGAGTTCCAAATCTGCACACGTATCAGGCAGCCACAGGTGGAAGCTGACAGCATTTCTGGAAATGGAAACACATGCTGCAATCATGGTAGGGTTGTATCCTCACCTACAGCTGGAAAACGCACTCACGTTAAAAGGAAAGCTGACATCAGTCATGCAAAACACACCCTGGTTTGGTTCTTACAGAAGATGGCAGGTGGTGAGATATTCCATTTTAATGAGAAAACAGACTTTTTTCAGCACAGCTCATGCTCCTGAGGAGTCACCAGCCACACAGAGACTCCACAACACACACACACCCACCTTCAAACCAGAACCCTGGCAGATGTGCCCACATCCAGCCCAACCCCCTCCCCATCCCTGCCCAGCACAATGTGCTCTTCTATGGAACAAATCCCAGCACACGTTGGGCAGGGAGGCTGCAAGCATCTGCCCCACGGGACATGGAGGGACTGCAGGGCTGAATGTCAGCACTCAATACACCATCACTCCTCACTTCCACATGCCAAGCCAAGCTGTGTGGCAAGGACACTGCATGGTAAGGTGGCCCAAGGAAGTGTTTGTGCAGATGACACTGATCTGCAGTGACAAGGTCTGTTAAGGGGAAAGTAAGTTCTGCAACCCAAAGGAATTGCTGCTTGGTTGGGAAGGGGGAGCTGCAGCTTGGGCCAATGTGGCCTAGCTTCACTCTGCAAATTAAGGATGCTCACAGCAATCTTCAGAAGTGGTAGGGTTTTCTTCTCCTCCAACATCAGGCAAGGTTGATATCATTCAAGGATGATATCATTCATTTGCAGGCCACAGAGGGTGTTTGCCAGCTCTGGGGTTTGCTTATCAAGGGAGATTTCTCAAATGACTTCATCTGAGGAACACTTTGATTCACAAAGTGATGTCCACAAAAAACAGTGTTTGATACACAACAGCTCTCTAACAGCAATAAACAGCTACCCCTGAACACAGGGAGCTGCAAAACACCCACACACAATCACACACCAACCTACAGCAGCTTTCACTGGGCCTGATGCAAAGAGGTTTGCACTCTCGCATCTCCACAGCGAGGAATGAGCCTGCAAAAAGCAGCAGGAGCTCTGCCAACTATCAGTCATTTGCTTCACTCTAAATTGCTTTGCTGGAACCTGTAACTGCACCTTCTCTGCAGCCTCTGCTGTCCCTCCAGATGGGTCAGGGAGCCCCAGGGGAATGCAGCCCATGGACTAAGCAGTAACTGCTTTGCAGCAGGGATGACCTCAGACCACCCAACCATAACACTTCCCTGTTTCAGCAACCAGAGGGAATGTAGTGACTGATTTCAACTGCTCTCCTCATCACTAGCACTCCTTTTCAGTCTTGGGTATTAACCATCTCACTGCAAAGGCAAGCCTTGGGTAGCTGTTACCACAGCACAAACTAATGAGATCCGTGCCTCACACCTTTGTTTGCAGCAAAGCAAAAGAACCAACCCACCCCAATTTCCCTGATGTCTTGCAAAAACACAACACAGAAGTGCATTTGGGATAAAAGAAGCTTTTTGTCGGGAGAAAGCATTCACCTGTGTGAGCCAAAGGTGAGAACAGGCTCCCCACACAAATGATCAGGCCTGAGTATAAGCCCCACAGTAACAAACCCTGCAGAGCTCAGCGAGGTGCCTCCACACCTGCGGCATCACAGCTCTCAGGCTGCTTTGAGCTGAAAAAGCGACTGGAGAAAGTTAAACCCCAAAGTTTCTTAGAGGAAGAGATTCAATAGCAAGCACCAGGTGAGGGCACTCAGGCACCACCACCAAACCAGACCAACTGCACTTGAACCCCAAAATAACCTCAATGCAGGAGGCAAGAGGCGCTCAGCAGTGCCCAGAGCAGCTCTGCTGCCCTCCTCTCTGCCAGCAGCAGCAGCCAGAATGTCAGCCAGCAGCTGACCCCAGGCAAAACCAACCTGGTGCAGAAACAGCTGGTTTTAATCCAATTCAGTTCCTCAATTTGTTTGTCACATGGCCCACAAACAGTTGTTTTGAGTCCAAGGGGAGGGAGTGAACACACAGGACCTTTCTTGCAGAGCTATGGCAGTTTTAGGTGTTTATACAGCTGCAGCTCAAAACAAGGGTCTCACACTGGAGAGCACAGCCTGCTGTCACAGAGAAAGGGATAAAATTGGGTTAGGAAGGAATCCAGTCAGGCTTCCCAGCACCACAGACAGGCTTGAATCTGACATGAATCATCAGATCCTGCCCACTCCTCTCTTCCTTTTGCCACAGCAACCACCGAAGGAGAGCGTCGTCCATATCTTTCCATGCTCTTTGAGCCAGGCAGATCATCAAGCCAGGACCAATCTAATATTATAACAAAACAGAACTGTTTAATCATATTTATGAGATTATTTGAAAACTCAACTCCAAAACTATTATGAAACTTCCCTGAGACAGTTAAGGGCAAAAACCTGAAACGCCAACAGATCCCACTAGACCAGGATTTGCCAGCTGCAGGTTTCGGAAGGAGCACGACCTTGCTGTTCATAACCCAAGGCCGAGCGTGACCCAAGAGTTCCAGTTCAACCAGTTCCACCCTTTCTGCCTCCTCCCATTTTCTTGGAACAACAGACAGCAACAAAACCCTATCCCAATCTATAGTGGAATAACCAATCCATTGTAAAGCCCTGTGATGGAAAGCCACCTGCTCCCCCATAAAATCCAAAGCATTTCTAAACTCCAGCTCTTCCCTCAGCCAGCACAGGCAGATGGATGTGACAGGCACAGAAACCCGCTCCACTTCCAGCAAAGCCTTTGTACTGTAGCAGCCCCGCCACACAAAGCCCAACAGCAGAGCCTGCCTCCACCAGAACTGTTTTGTTAAGGGATCACAACATCAATCAGCAATCCTCCAGCCACAAAACTTGCTCAAACTCAACACGCAGGCCAATTAAACTCGCAATCTGCTAAAACACACAAGCTACTCTCTCTGACTTCTGGGGACTGTGTGCATGCGTCTCAGCTGGCAGGCCAGGCCCTGCAATCTAGCTGACATATTACCTGCCCTAGATGTCCCCAGAGAGTGACTAAATAGAAAATGCAACAGGCTCAGTCATCACCACAGACAACTCCAGGTTTTTACTTTCTTGCACACCTCACTCCCATTCAATATCGTGTCACAGGAAGGAAATCAGCCCTTTGCAAAGGAAGCCATAGCCCTGAGAGCAGGCAATAAAATGTCAAGTGGGAGCCCATCTGCCTTGCTTGCCCTCACGGAGGTCATCCCCCAAGGCTGCAAGTATTCAGGCCAGAGCTGGATTCTCAGCAGGAACCGAGCTGCAGTGGGCAGAGTGCCTGGCCACCAAGAGATGGATGATTCCTCAAGCAAATATTTGTTGCTGCTTTACCAAGACAGAAAACCAGTGTGAGAGGCCATTCCTGTAGTGCTCTGCAATGCACACCAGGTACAGCAAGCACCAGAGAAAGAAATCTCTCTCCCTTCTCCCCTACACACAGTCCTCACGTGCTGTTTAGCAAACCTGGCCATCTGCAGCACCCTTCCCTTTGGAGCACTGCCTGCTGATAGGACTGGCTTCCCAGGGTGGTTAATCATTTCCCCAGCAGACCTGAAGCAAGATAGGATGAGGCCAACTGTATGAAGTTTAACAAGGCCAAGTACCGGGTCCTGCACTTGGGCCACATCAACCCCAGGGAGTGCTCCAGGCTGGGGCAGAGGGGCTGGAAAGCTGCTGGAGGGAAAGGGCTTGGAGGAGGTTGGTGGCAGCAGCTGAACAGGAGCCAGCAGCGTGCCATGGGGGGCAAGAAGGCCAAGGGCATCCTGGCTGGGGTCAGTAGTGGGGTGGCAGCTGGCCCAGGGCAAGGACTGTCCCCCTGTGCTTGGCCCCAGCGAGGGCCCTCACTCCCAGAGGGACACTGGTTCTGTTAACTTTTGGCTTACAACTCAGATTTCTTTGAAGACAAATGCTAATATCCTTTAAAAAAGCCCAAAGTTCACTGATCCCAACCTAAAGAATCATCGCATCACTCTCTGAATCACACATCAGTATTTCTCCTGCCCGTCAAAACAGAAACATCTCACCTTGCAAAACAACTGCTGGGGTTGCCCAGGCTCACAGAAATCACCCCCTTCTGTCAAAAAGCTGAGTGCACTGAATGGAACTATTTGACAAGCACTCTGCTAAAAGACAGCAAACATTTCACCCCACAATGGCTGCTTCAAACACAGTCAAGCAGCAGTTGTGAGGCAGCTCAGCTCAGGATCCACCATCAGCAAGACAGTCTCCTACCAAGTCGTTCTTTTTGAAGACAGAGCCTGTGGGGACACTCAAGTTGAGACTCGATGTAGCTTTAGAAGATCTCATGTCCCAACTACTTCCATAGTCAGAAAGCTAGGGCCAAACTCTGCTTCCAACACTGTAGCAATAAATAAAGCAGCACCTCCACTTCATCTGGCAAGTCTGTTGAACAGGCAAAGCTGCTCTGATCTCCCTGCACAGGACACCCAGGATAACACAGGAGCTGAACACCACGAGGGGAAGACACTAACAGCACTGATGAAGCTGATGTGTAACCACCCCAGCTCTTGCTGTACCACATTCCCAACTCTTGTACTGGTTGTTTTGTAACAGCAGTTTAGCCCCAAACGTGATTCATCCCAGGGACATGGGCAAAAGCCAGTCTGCTGCTACTGAACCCCAGACACAGTATGTTAAGCACAATGATTTTTAACCAGCATCTCCCTGACAGATTCTTGGCAATGGGAACATTCTGCTCCTGTTTAATGCAGACACAAATCCATTCCCAACAGATTCCTATTTCAACTGCCCTCATTGGCACAAGTCACAAGTCATATCAAACCCAGAATTTTGGATGAGAAAGCTCTATTTGCTTTTAAAGCACTCATGCCCTTTACAAGGGGTGTAAGGATGAAGAGAGATGATGAATGCAGGCAACCAACAGCACTAGCTGTCATTCTTTCCCAAGAGGAACCACTAACTCCACTTTCAGAGAGGCTTTGTCAAAGCCCAGCTGATCAGTAGCACACTCAGTCAGCCCAGATGTGCAGCCCACTGAGGACCCATCCAGTTAATTCACTCCTTTAGCATCAATTTTGTGCTCCAAATTCAAGAATACACTGTATTTTTATAGCACAGGAGAGTGAAGTGACATGTGGTTTTAAATACACAAAGAAACCCATCCACCTTGTTATCTTGATTATGCAAATCAAAGCCCTTGCTACTGGCATTCAGAAGAAAGGCTCCAATAGCTTCCTGCAACAAAGTCACCTTGGAAATACCTCAGAACTGGAGGTTTTGGTAACACAGCACAACAGTGGAGTTGTAAAGAGTGTCCCAGTAACCCTGAGCCAACAGATAAAGTCAAACCCTGAGGGAACAGCTCGTGGAGGATGTAGGAGGACACATCATGCTCATCCACCCAAAGATGATGAGGTAGTTCTATCTGAACTGATAATCAAAAGGCAGCAAGCTAAACATCTCCCACCAGCATAAGGAATCCTGCTCTTTGCATTTCCTCAGTAAGGTACAAACCAACCTCACGAAAGGCTCCGTTCAAAAGCACCAGTTGTTGGCAGTGCTCATCCCAGGCACCGCAAAGGCACAACACCCCTCAGTGTCAGTCGCCCAGAGAAATGCCTCTGATCAGCAGAACACAATGAATCTGGCCCAATTCTCAGGAAAACCCAGCAATGAGCTGAAAGTGAACTCCACCCTCTCGTTAAATGATCCACCGCTATAGAAACTGTGATTAAACACACGGGGCCATGAATCAGCTCCCTGACATGGAGGCAGCCACGGAAGTGCCTGCTGCTCATGGCCAGACTGACATTGGAGTCACCCCTCAGCACCTCAAAACCTCAGCATCAAGCAGCTTTGCTTTACCAAGACACTTCACGTTTCCATTCTTTCTTACCTTTTGGGTTGGCTGGTTCAGGTTGCTTTGGTTTTTAGCACCTCTCAAAGCTGCACATGCTCATTAAGGGAACAGAGCGAGCAGGATCCAAATCCTTTTTGACACAACTGGATAAAGCACCTAAAACCAAAACCCCAGGTGCCTCTTGCCCAAGCTCTCTGTGCTGCATTTCCACGAAGAACTGAAGGAAGATGGCAGGGCTTACCCAGCAGCTCCCCAAGCCTGGAGCCTGAACAAAGTGGATTTAAAAGAGGTTTAATTTTTCCCAGAGACTAATACTCTCAAATCAGAATAAATCCTCCAAAAGAAGAGATTATCCATAAATTTACTAGTTAGAAATGTTAATATATCCAGTGTTTATGCAAGGACTGCTGCTCTCCCCAGGCAAGAGCAGCACCTATACAGTTTCATATTAAAGGGGGAGAAGATTTCTGCTAGTTCTCCCCCACACACACCCCCCCGTCTTCCTTTTCCACACTGAAACATGGCACAGCAGCTTTATAAACACCACTTTCCAACAGCAGCAATCTACTGAAGAATCAAGGCAAACTTAATACACTAAGAAAGCCCTGCAAAACCCTCCCCTGCAAAGGAACTTAACAGAGAAGAGATCCAAACACGAGACAAGGTGCCAATTAAGAACCAAGTGCTTAAATGCTGCTGATTCAACCAGAGCACAGCAGCAGGACCCATCTGCCCAACACATCCCTGCTCCCCAAATGCTTCCTCCTGTTCTTCATGTTATGTTTACTGAAGGCCTCAGCTACACACCACACGACACGTTGCATGATGACACCCAGACCAGTAGAACCTGGCTCCTAATTATGGCCCTTAAGGCTGAGGTACTTTAATAAGTCCCTCTGGCTACAAACACGAGCATGACTACAGCCTTGCTAAGCACATGTCATGTTAGAGAGGGCAGACAGGAGGTTGAAACAGGAAAAAGTGACTTGCTTGGAAGCTAAATCAGGCCTCCTGTCCAGTCAAGCAGCCTTGTTTTCCCTATACTCAAGTCTAGTTGATGGGCAGACAGAACCCAGTCATTAGAATACAGATTGAAGGCTTCATTTTGAAGCTATCAGCAGAACAGAAATAGAACTGATTAATGTAATCACTAGTGGCAAATAGGTTTTTGGGGATCCAGAGCACTCCTTCATTCTATTTTCCTGGCCCAATAGCTTTACACAGATTGCTGCAGTGCTTAATGCTGGTGACACAGACTGCACACACTGTGACTTGGCCAAAACCCCTCAGAAAGCCTGTTTCATAAATTCAACTTGACATGTCCCTGATTGCTTTGCACCAGAGGCATTCCTGGAAGCCCACCAACACCTCCCAAAGAAGCTGGAATACTTTCTTAATGCTCCCAACTAACAGCCTCCCCCGGGTGAGGTACAGAAGAAGCCAGTCTGAACTCAGGTATCAGCAACTCCTCAGCCCAGGCATGAGCCAACTTTTCCATCTCAGGAAAACCTATTTATCTTCATTGCAAACCCTATTTATCTCCATTAAAAAGGCCTGATATTTATGAGGCAAGTGAAGCAGAAGAGCAAAAACCACTTTCTTGTAATGTTAGGCATCAGGTTGAGTTCACAGGTATTAGTTTTCCTCCAGTCTCCCTGCTCTAGCAGTGCTGGCCCTGCATTAACTGTCTCCACTTTGTGCTGAGCAGGTAACAGAAAAGCCAGATGGCCTAAAGCCATGGCTAATTTCAAACCTGCTGTAAAACAGCACAAGCCATGACAGCCTGACAGCACACATTTGACAGTTCCACCCAAAGGTTGATACTGCTGGAAAAAGGAACAGCTGAGCCAAGAGAAACCCTGTTTAAACACACCTGCAATCTTGTTTGGTTCTGTCCATAATTGTGGGGCTGTACCTTAAAAAGGTGATTGGGAAGTACAAGATGAAAAAGTCTCTGACCTTGCTCACCTCTAGCCCTGACCCACAGCCAGGAGGAGAAGGTTACACATCAAGTTAGGAGCAGGATGTAAGCACTAATTGAACCCTCAGCACAAGGTAAATGAAGCTTCAGTGCCCTTACAGGGAAGCTGCCACTTCTCACCTGCTACTGATAAAAAAAAATCTAAGTGAAAAAGACTTTGCATTTCACAGAATCTTAATGGTTGGAAGGGACCTAGAAAGCTCATCCAGTGCAATTCCCCCTGCCAGAGCAGGACCACCTAGAGTAGGTCACACAGGAACTCATCCAGGTGGGGTTTGAATGTCTCCAAAACCAATGTGTTCCCCCCAGAACCTGGGGCAGCCAGCAAAGACCAGTCCAAACCCTTCACTGCATCCCTGCTGAAGTCTCTCCTGCCCTAGGATACGAAGGCTTGTGGGTAATGGCTGTACCTGCAGATCTTGGCAGTCCACCAAACCCGCACAAAACTTTTAAGACAGCTCTGGAGGTGCCAGTGATCAATAACATAGCACCAGCAGCACTTTTAAGCATCTGCAGGGGAGCTCTTGCCAAGGCAGAATAGTATTGATAGAAATGATGCTTCCAGCAGGCTCTGCTGGAACAGCCCCTCACCTCAGACCTGGGCCAGCGCATTCAGTCGATGGCACAGACATGACTGATTTGACTTTAACAGGAGAGAAAAACCAGACAAGAAAACACAAGCTTCAAAGGCAGGAGAGTATAGCAAATGCCAAAGTCCCCACAAAATTGGCTTAGGCAGTCAGTTGCTTTGTTCAAAGCTCAAATTCTCTGAAGGCAACAACCGACCTTTGGCTTTTCCTCCCTGTCCAAAAGCACCTCTGGAAAATTCACCTCCACAAGCACTGTGTGTGCAAACCCATGAGACACAGCTCACTCTCCTTCCCTCCTACCCAAGGGCACATCAAGCAACAACCTCTTTTTTTTCCCTACTAAGACATCAGTGTGTTTGTAACACCCAGAGCTCTGAGCAAGCCCCAGTGCTGAACACTGCGCAGAGACCAAACGAGACGCTGCCTCCTCTCACACTTTGATCCAAGTTTACAAATCAAAGCTTCTCTGGAGGACTCAGGCCATTTTTTTTTTTGTCTTGCTGGCACCCTTAAAAACTAACTGCCTTTAGGGGAGGAAAAGCAGGCACATTCAGAGAGATTCACCTCTCCCACAGGCAAGTGTAAGGGAAAGAAGGAAGCCCATGAGGGGCTGCCTCCTCTGGAAAGTCAGTGGTGGGGATTCATCTTGATGGATTTTAGGCAACTAAGTCTATGGCAACATAGCTCTAATGAAGGGATTCACTTTTGGGGATTGGTTAAGCATTAGGAAAGATTGGCTGGCAGCACCTCACCTGTCTGCAAAGAGGTTCAGTCTTTCAGCAGAAGCTTTCTGGAGCCAGCAAAGCAGAAAGGTTCAAACCTTCTAGTTCAAGTGCTGTTAAGACTTGCCCAAAGTCCAATGATCTTGACCAAATCTGTTTGAAAAGACAGGCAAGCTGGAGTAGAGCTGGAGTGGACCAGGAGCTTAGTGCAGGAGCTAAAGAAGTGCCAGACTTGCACAAACCCATCTCATCAGCATGCACCTTGTTTTGCTCTGTCAGAGCCCGTGGTTAATTAGTTGGCAGATAAGACACTGCCCATCTTGGCATAAGGCATTGCCCATCACCACTTCTGAACTTGCAGCTGGGAGGTAAGCAACTTCCCTGGGCTCTGGAATCAGCATGCCAAAAGCACTAACACAAAAGAGGGAAAGTTAACAATCTGTTTACCAGTTCCCCTCCTTTCCTCCCTCTGCTGCTGCTGGCCATGGGCTTGGGGAGGGGGAAAACAGCTATTTGCAGGATTCAGCAGAGAGAAATCACTTGGACTGCTCTCAATTCTCATATCTCTGCCACCGGTGCTCCATGTTATTTCACACAATTCATTCACTTAGGAGATGAAGCCTGTTCCTTTGACTAATAGCATTAAAAGCTTCTCTCTGGTGATAATTAGTCGTCCCTCCCCCCCCCCCCCATCCCTTCCCCAATGTGACATGGAAAGGGCACACAGTCACCAGTACACAAAGAAACTCAAACAGTGTGACAAGCAGGCTGGAGCTGGGGAGGAAAGCTGCCTCTCACCTCCTTATCTCCCCACAGCTGATAAACAAAACCACCACAAGCAGCAGAACAAGCAAGAACAGTATCCCTAGATTAAGGGCTTTGGCGTTTAGAAATGGGGGAAAACAGCAGTTCCTCCTTTACAAGGAGCATAAATACCAACAGAGGTTTGTGCTTGGTCACCTTCCAACCCCAAAAGATTGACCTGAGGCATTGAAACCCAGCAGATCAGAGCCAGAATTGGGAAATCTGCAGTCAAAAGGCTGCAGGACTCACCCAACCACCAGCAGATCACACCAACCCCCAACCCTCAGCTCTTCCCCACATACAAAAGTCCTCCAGCACTGACATTAAGGACAGTCACCACTCCAGACCCTCAGCTGAAGGCTTACACAATGCTGCATACCTATATGCTGACTTCTCACCTAGAATCTGCCCCTGGATTTGGGGGAGGGAGTGGGGGGTGCAGAGTTTGGAAGGAGTTAAACTCCCCCAGGCTGGAGCCAGCCAAGGGGTGCAATGCTGGCTGCTGCATGGGCTGACCCCACAGCTCAGGAAAGGGCTGGGAATAGTTATCACCACAGCATTGACAAGTCAGCAAGAGCCACTAATTAAATGATAAAAATAGATCTCTGAAAGGGCTTTTTTTTTCGCCCTCCCTGGACACAAAGCCATGGTCTGACAGTGCTGCAGCCCTGCAGCCATTAGGGGTTTATTTTTTTCCACGGGCTTCAAACCCACCAGCAAAACAACAACAAAGCAGCAACAGCAGCATTCTCACACTCACAAATCCCAACCCCACACAGCATCTGTGTGCAGAATATCCCAACAGAACACAGCAAGGGAAGCGATTCTCAATGGCAGGCAGCACCTCTTCACCCCACTCCCACCTTTCAGGGCTGCAGGAGCACAATGACATCTTTTACCCCTCCCCACAGAGTCCCAGCAGCTTTCTTGCACTCCTCTAGAGTCCAAGGCTTCTATTTTGCCTGGAAAAGGGAACATGTTCTGAGGTGACCCAGGTGACCACAAAGGTATCTGCATCTCTCTCCGTGCAAGGCATCCCCCTTAGGCCAGTGATAAAAGCTGAGTATCCCTGCACCTTCCATCATCATGTGGGTTTTGCTGAGCCCCCTCCTCTCCCACCCCACCACCCAGACACAGGTTTTGGGTAGCTCCCAACTGAATATTCATCACCAACTAACAGACCTGCAGGAACTGCAGCGTCAGCGATTTTCCCCCCCCCCCATACACATGATGCCCCCAACACATGCCAAGCACAATGAAATTTGATCAAAATAGAAGCCATTTGTTTAAATACAAGCGATTTGGCTCTCAAAACTGTCATCAAATTAAACTGGAAATCAAATTAAGCAGCGATTGAATGAAGTAGAAGGCTGCATAATCACAGATTACTGATCCAGCAGCAGGGAAACAAGGATGCAATCACATTCCCCTTGTTTGTGGCAGCCTCTCTGCACTGCCCTGTACTCCCAACAGGAATTCCCCCTCCCTATCTCCCAGGACTCATGGATGTGCCTCAGAAACAGCTCATCTTGACGATTCTGGGTAGTGCAGAAAGGAAACATCCCTTTCCAAACAACCTTTTGAGGTTATTACCCAGTACTGTGAAAGTACAGGCTGACACAGCTGAAAACACTCTCATTTAGGGCAGAGCAAGTGCACCCGTTCCCAGCAGCATTGGGAAGAACAAGTTTAAACCCTGCTCTGAATGGCAAAAGGGGTTTGTTACCTTCAGCCCCAAGGTATGAACTTCAGCTGGCATAACTGTGCCAACCTGCTTCCCTCCTAAGTGGCCTCATTTGGGCTTTAATTCCCCTCCCTCTCATTTGAAAAAGAATCTGAATGATGCAAAGTCACAATTCTAGGTCCTGTCTGTTCTTAAAAGTAAGGTGGAGCCACTGAAACGGTGTGTTGGAAGAGCAACAGGCACTTAGCCTGAACTCACAGGACAGGGAGGAATTGACTTACACTGCCATGCAACTTCCACAAGCCACCTCAGCTCAACCCATCCTTTACCCACCAGGAAAGGACAAGGAACTCCCCCGTCCTTTGCAAGCCAAGCTGGTCCTGCTCAGGGCTCGCTGATGGTCACACTTTCCAAAGGCAAGCTCCCAGTTTAAAACTCCAACACAACTCAGGGTTTCTTTACAGACCAGGGAAGCCACCACAAGCGTTGCCATTTCTCATTCCAGGCTTGCAGAGGCGACATTTAAGCATCCCAGTGCATGACAAGAGGAGCTTTTAACTTCACTTCAGCCTCCACGAAGCACCTTTTCAACTTTTCCTTTCAGTACTTTCAGCCCCAGAGGAGCACCAAGCCCCTCACCTACCTTCAACCTGCACAAACACAACCCCAATACAAGGCAGAGAAGTAAATAATTCATCTGCACGCAAACAGGAGGAAGAAAGAACAATTAAAGCGAGCGAGCACCAGCCAGGACGTTTCGGATTTCAGCCAACACCAAGAAAAGGACAGATCAAACAAAGAAATACCAAAGGGGCTGCCTCCAGGAGAGCTTCGGGGAGAGGTGAAAACGCTCTGGCCAAGAGGAGGGGATGGGGGGGGTGAAAGGGAAGATTTGACTTCCAGTCGCAGCGGGGGCGGGAGCGCTGCTGCTGCTCTTTGGACTGAGCGCACAGCCGGTGCCCAGCGGCAGTTTGAAGGGGGCCGAGGCTCCCGCAGGAGTTTCCCTGCCGAGGAAGCCCCGAGCCCCACCGCAGAGCCGCAGAGCCGCAGCCCGGGGGATGGGATGGGGATGGGATGGGATGGAGGGGGATGGAGGGGGGGCCTCTGCCGGGTCCCAGCACGTCCCGCAGCGCCCCCCGGTACCCGCCCCGCACCCCTCACAGCCGCCAGGGACGGGGACAGGGGTCGGGCGGACCCTGCCGACCCCCGGCGCGGCT
>WBNH01008052.1:50875-98728 GCA_013401255.1 Urocolius indicus | reverse complement strand
AAAATAATAATAATAAAAATAACTAATTGCCAGCAGGTCAGCTTTCATCATATTGTCATGTACTAACAAAATGCTTTACCTATCTATAGGCAATGAACAAAGCGCATGTGAATTCAAACTCCAGGAGATGAGAATAAAAATCTGTAGCAGGTCTCTTGTCACTGCTTCTTCTGGCCGACCAGAAAAAAAATCCTTTGGTTGTCTTTTCCCCTTTTTTCACAATTTTGATGTGGAACATTCTGTGCAAACAAGCTTCAAAACCTGAGTTACTGAGCTTTTCAGTTAAATTCCCATCAAAGCCACAAACAGAAAAATCAATATGCTTCATCTAGCATTTCTAAAGTTGCTCCAATACTGCCTGAAAAAGGACACACTGGCAGTATTTCCCCCCACATTGTTTTGTTGATTTCAAAAATCCGATATTTTGGAGTCTTACCTCTGAAACTTGAAACAAACTTAGGAGCTTCTTTTCCTCCCTTTCACATGTTAAATATGACTTCTTAGAAACTGCTTGGTTATTTGTGTGTCTGTGTATGTGTGTGTGTATTTATGCATATTATTTATGTGTATGTTTTGTCAGTAAGGTACCAATAAAAGCAAATTCTTCCGTGGGCAGGAGCACTGAGGACTTGTCAAATGCACTCAAGCACGTTGCTCTGTGCGTGCTTTGGAGGAGACCCTCCAGCCATGCCCGAGGCAGCACTTGCAAGTCCCGATGCAGGGCAGGACTCTTTTCCAGGGTAGGCCTCAGAGGATGCACTGGGAGATACTCAAGGAGATTTGCAATTTCAGACGTGGTGGTAGAATCGGATTCCTGAAGCATTGTAGACGTTTTTGCTGACTGCCTTTGCAAACAGGTGCAAAAGCAGTGGCGAATTTTGAACATAGCTGCCGTGTCAGCATTGTTTTAATTAAATATATATTGCTTTATTTAGCTGTATGGATGGCATCATAGTATTATTTCTTTAAATGAAAGTCTGATATGCAAATGGAGTGCATTTAAGCGTGGAGAGCAAAGGATGGTATTATTGTAAGAGAAAACGTCTCAATGAAACACAGAGAAAAGAGTTGAGTCTCGGAGATATTACTGTTTATGGCAAACTTGGTAGAAATGTGCATTCACCCATTAACTCCTCATGTGCACACCAATCACATTCCCAGCTTATTCGGAGCCTGCATACTGTTAGCACAGTCACTGGGGTGTTTGGGCAGCATTATTAAAACAGCATTAGTATGCAGCAAGGTGCTCCTCGCCTTGCTAAATCACTTTGTAAAGTCGGCCTACAAGCTCTCCTGCTCTTTGTTATGACAGCATTACTCCTCGTGCTTCTGATGCAAGACTAATAAACTTAAAAGTCTAGAGAGCTAAATTAGGTAGATGGGAAATGAAGGCAGGGGTAAGGGACTGAACTGGACTGATGGCAAAGAGAGAAATGGTGGGAAAGACAGAGAGGAAGTGAACATAGACGGGGAGAGGCCCTGGGGAGTCAGGGTGCATGAACAGGGCACAAGGGGCCTGAGTGGAAAAGGAATTGAAGCTTTTTCTGAATCTGGCGTTATAAAGGATGGCTGAAGTGTCAGCATCAAAAAGAAAAAAAAAATAAAAACACCTCAATACTTGCAAAACAAGATGATCCAGTGAAATGACGCATATGAAAGAGAAGAAAGTGAGGAATGAGTAGGACATAATAAACAAAGGAAATAGAGAGCTAAATGGCTGGAAAATTATAATATTTCAGTTAGAAGGAAAGAACATTCAAGACTTTTGGGGGTTTTTTTTGCTTTTTTTTTTTTAAATTTCCTGCAGACTTCTAGTTCAAGAATGCTTCTAACCAAACAGAACGTCGTATTTCTGGTCCTATATGGTATTTTTTAACACTTGCCAAATGGTGTCTGCTAGCTTGTAACAGATGTAAAAGATAATTTCCCAAATCTGCAAGAATTGTCACTTTACACTTGCAAAGTGAAGATGTCTTGACTGGAAATACAGGAAGAATGAATTATGCATGGAAAGTGCTGCATGCCTATTTTTAATGGTGCATGGACATAGCCTGAAATATTATTTGTTTCCTCGACTTACATTTAAGAGGGGTGTGAGTAAGGAAAGAACAAGAAGGTAGACAGGGAAATCTGCCTTAAAAGTGTGTGCTGAGATTTCCTGGAGAGACCAGTCCAGCACTGCAGAGTGATACTGCTCTCTGAGGAGCTGAAATTAGTGCATAAATGTTAATAACTTCATGATATCTTTGTCACCGTTACTAATAAAATGACATTACAGCTGCAGGACAAGGCAGCGATAACAGTAGGCTTCCTAAAGTCAAGCTAGTAAAATGGTTTTTTTTAAATTATTATTAATCAGCCATACGGAAGCAAAACAGCAGCAAACTTGGTCAGAGCAGGGTTTTCCCTTGCAATGTGGAAGAGGAAGGCACGTTTCTTCCTGTTGTTTTGAAAGTCACATTTTAGAACATCAGGTGGAAGAAGTGATGACTTTCCTGCTGTGCTGGCTTGTCGCAGGTGATAGATGGCTCATGCTCCTCTATCAAAGACCTCATGCATTTCTTGTTTATATCCAGTTGTAAAGGATGGAGAGAGTGAACAGCTTGCACATCAGAAAGTTTGCATTGGAGGAGAGATTAATGAGATGAAGACGTACTTGCTAGAGCCATATGAATCTTTAGAGGAGTCTGAATGAAAGATTTCCAAGCAGAGAAGATGTTCAGGGTGTAGCTTCAGTATATCATAATGCACATAAGCAGGAATTATTAGAGAGGGAAAGTCACAATTAGTATTTCATTCTAAATTGAATTTTCACTCCCTCTGTTAAGTAAAACAGATTTCTTTCCAATGTTTCTAATGGACTTTATAAACTGTAAACTGGGCAAGTCAGAAAACAAATTGTGTTTCTTAGAAAACATCCAGATTATCAAGGTTTATTTGCTTGCTTTTGCTTTACATCAAAGCAAATTAAACAATTATTTGATTTGTGTGTGTATGTGTGAAAGAACAGAGATGTGGTGAAAGAGGAAGGATTTGTGCATACTGCTCAGTTTGTGATGGCTGTGAGATTGCTCCCTAGCACTTATTCCTTGATGATCCTGTGAGGTGAGATCTGCTGCCACATTGCACTGACACTGCATTGCTACCAAATGGGAGGTGCTCCCTATCTTAAGAAGTTTTCCTGGAGAAGAGCAAATATTTCAGTTCTGATCTAATGAGCATAGATGCTTTAGTGAAGAGCTGTAGAAGACAAGAAAGTTGACTGAGGCAGCACAAAGAGCAGGAGGCTAAGCTTAGTTAGAGACTTTTCCGCATCTAGTGATGAATGGGACTTTGATGAGTGTTTCCCTTGGTTAAGTCTCCCATAGTTTTGGAGACCACAATGGCCTCTCAGCATCTGTTTTTTCTCTCTCTTTTTTATCAGATCAACCCTTGAAAATATCCTGCGTGACACTGATCTTTGTATGAGGTGGTGTCGTATTGGTACTTTCCTATTTAATAATTAATATAAAATTATGGTAGATGTGGGTGTAGCTGAGAAAATTTGCAGTAAAAATACAAAGAGACTGTCAAGAAGATAGTCCACATGCTCTGGGAATACTGCTATGGAGCTGACACTTCACACACAGTATGTGTTTGTCTTCTACTTCTGTAAGAAATAAGTCATTACACAGTAATGCTCCCTCTTGGCACTGCCTCTTCCTCTCAGAGGGGATGGGAAATCGATCCAGTAGATTGGTTTGACAGATGCCTACCATTGGCCTGACTTTGGCAGATCTAAGACCCAGATGCCTGACTCTGACTAGATTATCTGTGGCATGTGGGGGTTAGTTCTTATGCGACCTGGCATGTCCAGCTTGCTTCTTGAAGAATGTGGTGTAAAGAGTTAGGATTAGTATGTTAATTTCTCCTCAGGTTTTAAAAATTTGATTTATTCTTTGCAGTCTTGAAACTATGAGTAGAGAATGCATCACTGTAGTGGAAGAGTAAAAAAAAAAACAGAGTGTGGAGTGAAAGAAACCCCTAACTATATCAAATATTTACATCAGCATGCAATGTCTCTAACAAATTTTCAGATAATTATATGGTTTTGTTAAGAATTACATCTTACAATCTTGAAGTGTGTATCACACTAAAGCACGTAAAGTCACAGGCAGTAGTAAAGAAGTCACATTCCAGACTAAAAAATATATTAACACTGTGGCATATCCAACAGAATTTTGAGTGAAAAATGAAATCAAGATTCCTTTAAATTCTGAGGTTGTGGCTTCTGCCATGTGTTTGCAATCATGACTTCGTGCCCATTGACTGCAAGGGAAGGAGTTGATCCATTTTTGGATCTTAGGCTAGAGAATCTGTTTTTCATCTTTTAACAAATGTCTCTTGGTTCCTTTGGGAAAAATATCTCATATATCATGGCGATGTAATACTGTTTTTAATATGTGTTTTACATTCTCATGCAGTTATATCTTGTGCACGACATGTGAAAATCACAGCGACCTCATGCAGGGTGATCATTAGCCGGTATAAAAAATCACAGTTCTGGTGGTTTCCAGGCATCCACTTTGCTTTATGGTAGCTGAGACTATGACCCATAGCCTTTCAAACCTGCTATGGTAACAAATTCAGAGCCCAATCCTGCTTTCAGCCAACTCACATGGTTTTTTTTGCACATGGTTTAATGGTGCTTGAGAAGGCCCCAGATCTTATCGTTTTCTTTATGTGCTGCTTGCAGGTTTGGAAATATGTTAACTTAGCTCTGATGAGAAAGGGAAAAGGCAGCAATGCTGTTCTTCATCTGTGGAAGTACATTTGTTGGGTAGGCTGTGTTCTTTTAATGCTTTCCTCAAATGCCAATTTGTAACAGTAAAATGCTCACTAAAAATACTAAAATATTTTTAGTTGTCGAGTACAAATCAGATTGAGCTGCACATTTCCCTCGTGAGTAAAAGTGATGAGTTTGTGTTCATTAACTCGGGGCCATCTGGTGCAGACATGCTGCAGTCTGTGAATCAAACATGCATCAAACTCCAGGGATCAGAATAACAGCCAGACCCAGTGTTTGGGGGGCTTGGGGTGGAGGGAGGAGGAAGAGGGTAGGTGACTGTAGATTTTGCTCTTTTAAAAAATAACCTCTGCTCTACAACTGATTTCAGAAACACTATTGTAAAACTGTGTTCCTAGTTTATCAGTGTCCATTTAAGTAGACTTCAGGGGGTTTGTCTGCCATTGAAGTAATTGTACCTGTCATCCCAACTATTTTGTGTACAAAATAACTAAATAGTACTGTGTTTCTCAGAACTTTTAAATAATGCACCTTGAGGATGCAACTACATAGATGCATATAAGGAACAGATCTGAACAGCCTTTCTTGGCTCTGTGGAGAGAGACCTGGGAGTTCTGGTGGCAGCAAACTAAACATGAGCAGCAATGTGCACTCATGGTCAAGAAGGCCAATGGCATCCTGAGGGTCAGAAAGAGAGTGCGGGATGCAGGTGGAGGGAGGTTCTCCTAGCCCTTTCCTCTGCCCTGTTGAGGTCTAATCTAGAGTCTTGTGTCCAGTTCTGGGCTCCCCAACTCAGGAGAGACAGGGAACTGCTGGAGAGCGGCCAGTGCAGGGCTACCAAGATGCTGAGGGGAATGGAACATCTCTGTGAGGAGGAAAGGCGGCGGGACCTGGGGCTGTTCAGCCTGGAGAAGAGAAGGCTGAGGGGAGAACTTATTAACAGAAGTATTTAAAATATATAAGTCAAGAGGATGGGTTAGCACTTTTTTTCTGTTGTCTCAAGTAGAAAAGCTTGAAGGAAAGGCTGAAAGGAAAGCTTGAAAGGAAAGGCTGCTTGAAGGAAAGGCTGTGGGAACTGGAACTGTTTAGAAAATAGAAGACTGAGGGGGGACCTTATTAATATTTACAATATCTAGATGTTGGGTATNCATTGAACTGGAATATAAGTTCCATTTAAACATAAGGAAGAACTTTTTTACTGTAAGGGTGAGGATGCCCAGACATCCCAGGGGGCTTGTCAACTCTCCTTCTCTTGAGGTTTCCAAACCCACCTGGGACCTTTTCCTGTGTGACTTGATCAAGGGCAACCTGGTTTAGCAGTGAGTTTGGGCTAGATATTCTCTAGAGGTCCCTTTCAACCTCTACCATTCTATGATTCTATGTTTCTTAGTTTTTCTGGGGTTACACTAATGCATATCTCTGGTGTTTTCACTTACATTGATGTAACTGGATCAGTTTTGGGTTTTTTTTCATTTTCACAGAAAACATTGAAAAAAGCAGTTGTAATTAGAGGCCTTGATTCCACCTCGAAGGTCTTTTCCAACCTAAATGAATCTATGGCTCTATGAAATCTACTTTGACTAACAACCTGGGAGCCTTCATACATTTCTCACCCAAATGTCTCTGGACTTTCTTCTTCTTACCTCTCCTGTATATTTTTTCTGGGCTCTACCTTCATCTCTTCCAAGCTCATATCTGTCATAGGCTGCAGTGATAGCTAGGTAGTCCTATAAGGTGAGGAACATACAGTTTTAAGTCTGTACATATTTTAAGATGATCCAAAGTCACCAGGTTCCACCTGCAGACTTATATAACCTTCTAGTTTATTATCATGGGATTCTAGCTCCTCCCATCTGCATTGCTTCTTGTTTTCATCATTTTTCATCTATCAACCCTTGTATCAGTTTGAGGATAACATAACAGGGGCTGTGAGAAGCATGATAACACTTCCTTTAAATTCTGGGAACATGATTCCTGACACAAAATGCTTTTTCTTTTCTGAAAATACTTGTTTTTTCTTTTGAATAGGCCATCTGTGTCACTGTAAACATCTGCTCGTTCCTAACTTCAATAGGTTTTTCTTTTCCTAACATCAGGAGAGATAAAATCTCCAAGAGGGAGATAAAATCATTGTGAGCTTGCAGAAAGAGCCATATTTCAGGAACCATTTTCTGGAACCAAAAGAGACAGTGCTGCATCCAATGTCTGTATTGAGTTATTTCAGTGGTATCTCATAGGATTTTGCCCAAGACAGCAGTCAGTCCCCTGAGTATATCCTAGGTGCTTAGTGCCTGTGTTTAGGCAAGTGGATTGAACCATCAAAGCATTTAGAACAGTCCTGCTGATCACAGAAAGATGTTTACTTTAGGAGGAGTTGAATAGCTCTCTGGGCTCCACTGGACTCAGTTAAGTTGCTCACACATACATTTTGAGTGCTGTTAAAGACAGTCTCGGGTACTTAAGATATGCAGGTAAGGCTGACAGGTATGGATTAGTACCCATATGAGATTTGAGCCGTGGGAGTGGTAGTCAGGTCCTAGACAAGATTCACTGTGGCATCTTAAATAATGCCTATGGATGGTTAGGTTTAAGCAACTATATCCTGCAGTAAGATTTATTGTCTTTATGGGAAGCTTAGAAACCTTTTTATAAATGCCCAAGTCAAAATTTCTGGAGGAGAATCCCATTTAATCTGTTTTGTTAGATATCCTGGGATGTGAGTTGTATTCTCAGCACCTGTGATGTATCCACTGGCTCATAGTCTAAAAGTTGCACTGATCCTTGCAAAAGACAGCATATTGTGTCTCCTCACTCAAACAGATGCAGTCCCTGCATGGGGACTGGAGGGCAGTTTTTCCTGTGGTTTGTGGCAGTATTTGTGGGCCACTACTGCAGTTTGTAAACGAGAAATGAAAACCAGGATGAAATCCATGCAGGAGACAGGAGGAGATTTGGGTCCATAGTCTGTCGCTGACATAATAAAAAAGAAAAAAATAGAAATCTATTATTAATATATGAAGGCAATATATGAAGGGAGTGGGAGCAGGAGTAAGTAATCACATCTGAGTGAAGATCATGTTTCCATGACAATATCCCTATCACCAGATAATTCCTAAACTCAAACAAGAGTTGTGTCTTTGAAAAAGTTGAGGATTTTTAAAAGTTTCCCACTTTTTTCATCACTTTCTTAAATGACTGGTATTAACAAGACCCCGTCAAAGGAGATAACAGTGCTGCACAGTCCTCTTGTTTCTTTTCTCTGTTCTTTTAGAGTCTTCTCATCAAAATGACCGTCCCTGCTCTGTCGCTTAATTTCCTGCCTGGATTCAGTCACTCTGCTCTCCCATTAAGGGCAGTTTTGTGAATGACATCTTTGAAGGCTCATCATTGCCTGCAAGAGAAATGGCTGCTTACTCATCCCCTTTGGGAAATCAAGTTTACCTTCCAAGGAAGTCTCTTTTTTCAGTACTTTGTACTTAAGTCTTTGCAAAATTCTTGGTACGCTTCTTGGCTCTGCCTTTGTGCCACCTCTAGGAAAAGAAATACACTTTTATTCTCATTCACGCAAGAAACTGAGTGACTTTCAGTCTCTAATAGCTTGTTTTTGTAATAACTTTTTCCACGGGACAAGGTGATTCTTTGTCATCTTCTATGAAGTGGTGTTTCAAGGTTGCATCAATTTTTTTCTCTGTAGAATTGCTTTTTCCTCTTTCAGTCCCATGATGTTTTGGTTTCAGTCTTTACATCTTGGATTCTAATGAAATTCTGGATTCTGATTATTTTTGTACTACCTGTCTGTTACTCAGGCTGCTTTTATATGCACTTTTGGTTTCTTTCCATGGTGAAAGCAGGAAGTCCACAACAAGCCTTTGCAAAGATGGAAATCAGGTGCATAGTTTTTGTTGAAAGAGAGCTAAAAGTTCATTACATCACTTGACTGCACATTGCTTTGAGAAGACATCTGAAGCTTCCAAAGCATTTGACATGAGCAGCAGAGCCCACTGAAACTTGATCTAGCACAGCTCCGGAACCACTAGTTTTTGCAATTTGCTCTCCATGCTTCCCATTGCTATAATCCATGAGGCAGTTTTTTTGCTGTTTCATGGAAATTATATGGTTAGGTGCAATTCTCAGTTGGAGAGAAGTACCTTGACAAAGCAATTTTCAATTTGTTTTTCATTGGGCTTACTGAGAGAGGCTCACTTGTGCTTCTGAGGAAGACTTTATAACTACTAATCTCTAGGAACAGCAATCTCAGGGGGCCACAGTGGATAAAACAAGGTTATTTTCATAGATCTGCACTTGCCTTTTTTCTGTTCCTATTTCCTTTCAGAAATTGCATCATATCAGAGAATAAAAAAGAGTTTTATTCAGTACTAGTTTCCTTATTATTACTCTTACTCTGTCCTTCATAGAATCACAGAATCTTAAGGGCTGGAAGGGACCTCGAAAGATCATCTACTCCAACCCACCTGCCAGAGCAGGAACACCTAGAGTAGGTCACACAGGAACTTGTTCAGGTGGATTTTGAATGTCTCCAGAGAAGAAGACTCCACAATCCATCTGGGCAACCTGTACCAGTGCTCTGTCACCCTCACAGTGAAGAAATTCTTCCTTGTATTTCTTTGGAACCTCTTGTGTTCCAGCTTGTACCCATTGGCCCTTGTCCTATCATTGGCCATCATTGAGAACAGCCTGACTCCATCTTCCTGACACTCTTTTCTTTTCTTGTCTCTGTTGTTTAGCCATGTGCATACCTTTCAGAGTAGTAAGTAGCCTTTTGTACAGCCCCTCGGTGATTTAATAGGTTTAGTCCCAATAAGCTCAGCAAAGTTCAGGCTCCTCAGCCTCTTTAGGGATTTCAAATATGTTACTCTGAAAGCTAACAGGGATAATGACTGTCACATACTATGCCAACATACTATGTCTAGAGTCATGCCAGTCTATTTCCCTTTACAAATGTGACTGTGGTATTAATTTAAATGCTTTAATTCCATCTGGATCTTCTTGGCTCTATTCTGTGGCTCTAGAAGAGCTCTTTTTTGAGGGAGTGTATCTGAGCAATTCTGTTCAATATGGGTAAATAACCCATCACTATATGTTGGTCAGAAAAGAAAGATGAAGAAGTTCTAATTAATCAGATCTCATCCTAATTGGCTATGGCAAAGAGATTTCTAAGCATGCCAAGTGCATAAAGTGACCAAATAGCTGGCTTTGCCTAAATAAGATAGCAAGGGCTTCTGAAACTGTTGCACTGAATTTGTTTGGATTTGCTTTGAGGAGATGGCAGCACAATGTCAGGTAGATTAATTTTGGCTTTAGTATATCCTGTCCTGGAGTGTCATCTGTTTGCCTCTCATCCACTTAGCCCAGGAGTTTCGCTACAACATTTCTAGCCTTGAAATTTGAATTGTTCTGATCAGGCTTGCATGAACCAAATACAATTTGACTGGCACCTCTGGAGAAAGCAACGTTTCAGTGAGTGAGTAGAATTAAGTTGTTGAGTGTGAGTCATTAAATAAAGGAGAGAAAGATTTATAGTCTTAGCCATTAGGGGTTTTTTTAATTTTGGTTCAAAAAGGGTTTTAAACAGCATATTTGAACCATATATAGAGTGTAGCTTTGCAATGTTTTCAAGGAATAAAATGTGATGTTGACCATTTCTATTGGCTACTCTCCTGATCTTGGTACTTTTGGATCGCTTCAGCGGCCTAAATCTATTCTTTTGGAGGAAAAAAGTCTAAATCAATCCTGCTAGGCAGGAGACAGTATTTAGCTGAGTGTGTAGTGGATGAATACAGGTGCTGAGATGGTACGTCAGTTAGAAAAAGCTGGTCACTCTCTAGTCTTCTGAGGTTCTTTATTTTAGAAATCACCTCAGGAAACAAAGTTATGTCCAGACATTTGAGATGAGCATTTGCTATCCCATTTGCTGGATATGAGCAACCATTTAGCACAGCCACTAGCCCATTTGTTTCAAACAGGTCCCAGAAAGATGTTAAAGCAGAGAGCCTATCTGAGCCCAGCACTATGCCTGGCAAAAACCACTCCACGGAGCCTTTTGGCTTGCAGTGACACGTCATTTTTCCCCAGTAACAAAAGGTACAAGCGTTTCTGTGCCAACAGCAGTATAAAAGGCAAGATGGGTAAAAGAGAGTGAGACGACACTGATCTAAGAATGACCACAGCCAGATTATAATGAGATTATATAAAAAGTGTTGGGAAAGTTCTAATAATTAATTGTTTCTTAAACTGTGCAGCCTGTTTGTTTTATCTTTCGTCTGCATTTTGAAAGCAGTATATAATTTCTTCATTCTTTTTTTCCTTGTGAATCATATTTCTATACTTCATACTTGATTTAGTAACCATAGCAATGAAATAGATGCATTGTCTTCACTTACAATGGTGTATAAATAGGTACTCATCTCTGTATAAGTCCTTTAACAAGGGATGGTTCCCTGCCACTGTAATGGAAAGGCTATGGACTATGTTATTGAAATAATTTTCACTTTGATTTTTTTGACATCAAGTCCAAAAGTCTCTGAATATGCATTTGTGTCTATTTATTTTTCAAGAGTATACATAGACATACATAGCCATAACTTTCCAAGGGTATTTTTTGTGTAGAGAGAGAACGTGATAGCATGATATCTTTCCAGATACAAAGAAATGCATTAATACCTTTTATTTTCTTATGCTACCCTCACGTTATCAATAACCCAGAAGTTTCTATACACAAAAAACCCAGGAAGGATGTGTACTGACTTTTTCTCTAGGAAAGAGTACATACTCTTGTGCTTGGGTAGTCCTTACAGGAATAGATAAAATCTGTGTTCACTTCCTAAGGTTAAAAATAAAACCTGTAAAAGCAGAAAGAAATCCTCTCCTTTTGTATTCTTAACAGATTCCAACTCAATGTCATGACTCTCTTTAGCTTATTTACCTTTTATATATTCATCCTGTTTATCACAGCCTCATTCAAACATAGTTCAGTAATTTTGTAGGAAACAGATGTGGATTTCTATACATTTATACTGCAGTCATGCTACAGCCTCACAGCATTTGGTGGAGTTGAACACCACATTTGAGCAGCAGTTTGCAACTATTTTATTTTGTTAGGATCATATGTCACAATCAGAGAGTGCTGTGGTAGATATGCACTGAAATTACAGCACTTCCTCTGTACATCACGTTCTTCCATACCTCTTCCATCAGCAAGAAATGCTGAATTAGTGTCATCACTGAATCCTCCTTAGATAAATGCAAACTGCATGTTGCTACATGCACCATGAATCTCTAGGATGGAGTAGTGTTACAGCTACTGAGGTATAAATTTAAATCTTTCAGCTCCAGGCATATTCTTTAAAAAAAAAAAAAGGCTTATTATCCTTTTCACATATGGAGCCTAGATTTCCAGGAAAAAGAAACTGAAAAGGATTTGAAAAACCAGCAAATTAGAGACTTAAATTAGACTTCCCTGAAAACTTTGCACAGAAATACTCTTGATCAAAAATGTAATTTTAACGAAGGGAAATTTTCTCATGTGGATGAATTTTATATCTGCATCTAAAAAAAAAAAATCAGTTTTAGGCTGTTGATTGTGTCCATATATATATATATATGTTGACATATAAATATGTGTATGTGCTACATAAACAGGCATTATCTGGATTTTTACTTCTTCACAAAAGTTTAAAAAAAGTGATAAGAACAGATTTAAATGTAATGCTTCTATTTTATTTGATTTGGGATTTTTTGTGAAAGAATTCTCCTACCAGCTTTCATTTTAACTGTAAATCATAGCTTCTGGCCATTGCCTGTGTATTATAAATGTCCAATTGCAAAAGCCAGCTGCTGACTCTGGACTTTTAAACTCTGTATATCTCCAATAGGCTAAATCAAGAAAAAAAAATCTCTTGCAAGTCTGTAGCATGGCTAGCAGCAGGGTAGATAATTTATACATTCCCTGGGGTTTGCAGGAAGCCTGAAAATTGAAATTTAAGCTCAGCCCTGTGTCCTAGTAATGTTATTTCTGTATCACCTGCCCATATGTTACTTAAATTCTCACCTGTGTCACTAGTGGGGTTTGCACCTTTACTACTTGAACTAGTGCTGTGCCCTAGCTGGGGGCTGCATTTTGGGTACAGAAGGGGGGCTTAAAACACATGGGGTTGCATTTCAAAAGAGGAAGGTATGTGCTGTCTTTGACTCTACAGGAAAATCCTTTTATCTTATGGAAACCTTCTGGAATACTATTTATTTTTACTTCTTGCAGTATTCGTTTAGATGACTGTGCAGGTAGTTCCTGCTTTTGCATGGTTATGAGTTTTTGCGGGATAATTTTTAGGGGGAGGTGTTAAAAACAGAGGCTTTTCCTCAAGACTGCAGTAAAATAGGAGTGAAGCCATGTGGTGGACAGACCCCTGAACCTTGACAACAGAAATGATAGAAATAATAATGTTCTAGTGATAATCAAACTTTTGTGTTTATCTCTAAGAAACAGAGAACAGAGAGGTTGTAGGAAATTGAAGTGTTCAAACTGCCTCATGAGAAAAGTCATGGACTCCTTTCCCATACAATTTTTTTGTCTTAGTCCTTTTTATTTATTCCTTTTTATCCTTTTTAATAAATTTTTATTTATTCCTTTTCCCCTGCCTTCTTTCTCCATCCCTGTCATTGCTTCTTTGCCCCTTAGGAAACAACTTTGCCAATTACAAATGTCACAGGGTGTCATCCAGTCATGGTAGTTGCACTCTTCAAAGCCCAGAAGCTATGCTTTTTTTTCATAAGTGAGGAAAACAAAATCCAGTGCTATGTGTGTTCAGCCTCTTTTAACTTTTGAATGCATATCTGTTGAAAAAAACCCACACCAAACCCCAAAAAGAACAAGAGGAATGTTAACTTCCATTTATGGTAAGGACATGACAAAATAATGTTGAAACAGTAGTGGTGCCCCTCTCTGTGTATTCCTGTCCTGTGTTGCTCATGCTCACAGCATTAGAGCATTGGGAACAAACTGAATGGATGTGTTTTCTGTTAGAGGTAACAGTATGAATAGGAGGATCCTGAGTTCTGGTAAACCATTTTAATTTAGATTTTTAAAGACAAGTTTTGACAATCTGTTAGTCCTGGAAAGATAAATGAATACTCTTGTTCTTAGAAAACATTTCCTTTGTCATCTCATAGGACCCACAAATAAGACACAAAGTAGGCAGGAGCTTGTGGAAAAAAAAGGGTGTTTTCTGAGCACAGTATTCAGATTGCCCATATTTCTGAGGTTGTTATGGATTGTTGTATCAATGGGCCAACAAAAAGTACAACTTTAGACTTGTAAGAGACATCTCATGTCTTCAAAATTCAATCATAGGTTCTTGCAGACAAAATACCATCTAATATTTTCCCTATAGATGATGAGATTTTATCTAGTTCTGCATCTTTTCCCAGATTTCTCTTCCACATGTTAGTCTCTGGACAGACAGCCCTATAATCTTTGGTTTTCTAAGAGCAGAGGAGATCAGATCATTATGTCCAAAGTAGATGATTATAGAAATATGTGATAGAGATAAGTTTACTCCTCCATCATTCAGAGCTTCTGAACAGTGCAGGACTGTTATAGTGTAGAATTTATATTTGTATGGACTCAAAAGCCTAAACTTCTTATTTTGAGAGGTCCTCGTGGAGTCCTTTTGCAGCATCGATATTCCATAGAAGAGCCTGCTGCAGTGACTCTTAGCAAACTTAAGGAGGAAATTTCACAAGGATTTTGCACTGAAGACTCACATCTCAGAGAAAATACCTGCACACCCAAAAGTTACAGGAGATGTGGAAATGTTTCGGGATGGCACATGAGAATACTGACCCAGGATACTGACCCAGGAATACTGACCCATGACTCTGTTTATGAAAACAAGGGGAATATAGTCAGATTTCTCCAGCTGCTACATCAAGCTATCAATATCAATGTGCTACTAGAGAGGACTTGATGTAACAGAAGAGAGTGAAACACGCACCAATTCTTTGGTGTACATTTCCTTCACATATTCTATCCAAGGTCCTTCAGAATCCTTGACCTGAATGCTTTTTGCCACTTCAAACATTCTTTGGTATATGCTTCTACGCAAACTACTTCTGGTCTCCTTTAGGCAAAATGTCATGTTTTGGTTTGTTTTTTTTCTTAATCACTGTCCAGATTTACAAATTCTGATTATGCATTGGGTTTGCAATGTTCACCTTCCAAACTTACATGCTAGG
This sequence comes from Urocolius indicus, assembly GCA_013401255.1. Taxonomy (NCBI): domain Eukaryota; kingdom Metazoa; phylum Chordata; class Aves; order Coliiformes; family Coliidae; genus Urocolius; species Urocolius indicus. The sequence goes on along the minus strand of WBNH01008052.1, from coordinate 83,691 downwards.
AAAGAGCATCTGTGGTGAGATACAACTTCTGCATTTAATTGTCTGCAGATAGGGGCTTACCTGTGAACTAGTCAGTAGAGCCCATGGAATCCAGAGACCAGACTCAGGCAGAGTAGAATTCCTCCTGTGTCCCATTGTTTAGGTCCCCATTAACTTTACAGGGAGATTAGACACCTGACACACAGGTAGACCCATATATGTATACATCTAAATGTGTCTTAGTCTCAGAATGAGTTTTTGCCTTAGGACCAAGTGATCTGCCCTAGATTTTAAAAAAATCTAGTGTCATTGTGGACATTCTGACACATTCATCGTGATGTGAAGCAGCCTGTCCAGATAGGAGCAGGTTAGCTGTAGGTTGTGTGTCTCACCTGCCAGCACTGTGTGGATGGTTAAGGTGCTCTAGGGCATTGCAAATGGCACTGGATGTCACTGTGTGGTAACAGAATTCAGTCCATATAGATACCTAAACACAGGTGTCTGAGCCTGATGCTAAGTGGATCTTTTTATGGAAAGATATTCTCTGATCTGTCATGCAAGGGTATAGGGGATTTCTGTCTTATGAATGCAAAGTATGTCAGTGCAATACATGACAAAGTTCCCGACACTCCCCGGTTTCCTCAGGACATTTAAAGAATTCATTTCAGAGGCAGTTTCTTTTCATGATCATAATTTTATCCTAATCATCTTTATGCACGTAACATTAAGTTTTTCATTTGCCTCATTAACTGTTGCTTTAAAATTTAGATGGTCAAATACTGATGTAGTACCGAGCTCTGGGACAGATCATATCCTCATTCACCAAATTCAATAGTGAAGTTTTTCTTTTTCATCTTATACGTTGTCATCAGTTTCTCTATATGCACAGATCAATCTCTTTTCCTTGTGCCAGAGGAAAATTTGTAATAGCTGAAACCAAATATCTCAAATCGATGGTGTCTTGGATGATGTGTAGGAGTATCTGAAATGCAGAATTGCACCCTGGGCAAACTCTCTGTCTGCCAGGGGAAATTTTCCCTCTCAGTCATCTGGAGCAAAATATTATTTAGTGTCAGTGTCACTGGTTACAGTTGTGGTCTATGGAGAAGTTACCTGCAATTCTTATGAAAGTGAGACTCATGTTCCTGAATGCCATTGTTTATACTATTGAATTGTAACAGAAAAAGTTAAAAAGTAATCACATGTTTCTTAAAAAGAGTATTTCTTAACATTCTTTTAAAAATTTCTTACAAAAGAAACCTGAATGTTAGGTGTCCTGAGGGAGCCATTTAGTTGTTCTGTTTTTCATAAAGATACTAAGCATCCACAAATCTAAGAGCCAATGGTCTATTTGAGGTTTGGTGAAGGAAGATGTTCAGCAGAGAAATGTGAGTTAAAAAAAGTGGACCTTACAGTTAAAACGTTGGCAAATAGCTGCTTAAACTGTGCAAGTGTATACATTGGTTGATATCTTTTATGGAGAACAGATGTATCACAGCTGCTCAGTGCTGCAAGTATAAAGCATGTCTCAGCCATTCTGGGAATCTTTCTCTCGCTGTCTTGAAAATGCCATTGTCCCAGAGATTTAAAGGTGTTGCTGACCTGCCATGTTTCCCTTCAAATAGATTGTGCAGAATTTTTTCATTGCTAATGAAGAAAATTATATGAAAGGTTTACAATTTCATTAGCTAAAATTATCAAACAAGACATGTAATACTGCTAGATGGGCTTATAAAAACTCAGTTACAGGTAAGATCTCTGTATGGGGAATATATTTGTTATTACTTAAGAAGCAAAACCCCAATCACTTGTGCACTGCTCGTACAGTTTCACCAGGGCTGAATAAATGAAGAGTTTAGGCTTTAATACCCATTGGAAAATAAAGTAATGGGATAAAGCCAATCAGGTCTTTCATTCTAAGTCAACAGTGCTTTCCACGGTTAGCATAACGATGTAGGAAATCACTGCATTCTGAAATTCGTTTTGCAGGTTGTACCTGTTGAAAGATTTGTCTTGTGTGTGTTTCCATTTGCATCAACTGGTGCGAACTAGTGAAAAACCCAAAAGATTAGAAAACTAAAACAGTTTTCATATTTCTGGAGGTGGGTGCTGGGACAGTCAGGCCACTGGTGCAGAGGTTGGTGCAGAACTGCTTTCTTACTTCAGAAGATCGTGGTTTTGAAGTTCACATAATCACAGAGTGGTAGGGATTGGAAGGGACCTCTGCAAATCATTCAGTTCAACCCTCTGCTAAAGCAGGTCCACCTAGATCAGGTCATACAGGAATGTGTCCAGGTGGGTTTGGAAAACCTCCAGAGAAGGAGAGTCCACAAGCTCCCCCTGGGCAGCCTGGGCCAGGGCTGCCTCACCTGAACAGTAAAGTAGCTTTTCCTTAGGATTAAGTGGAACTTGTTATGTTCCGGCTTTGACCCCCCAGGGATCTCATGAAAGCTAATGTAATTATCTTCCCAAGCATCATACCACATTTTGTGTGATTTTAAGAAATCCATCATTTTATGTATGCCATAATGTTCATTCCAATAAGAAGATCTTGAGGAAAATCCGTGGGCCAACATAACCCTTAGACTATCACCTGATGTTTTTCATGTAATAAGTGTTTGTGTTTCTTGCACTTGCAGAACTTGAAGCCAGTGACCTGGAAACCAGAGGCACATTCTACAGTCCTGAAATTACTATTGTAGATCTTTTTTTACACCATCTTCAGTTTTTCAACATCCTTTAAAAATGTGGTTGGCAGGAGTGGATTTAATATTCCAGCATTGGTCTCAATGCTGCTGTAAATGAAAATCAGGTCGCTCTCTACTACTACTCTGCTGTGCACATGTCCATGGATTGCATTAGGGCTTTTCATCACAACATCCTAATGGGAGCTAGTGCTAAGCTGTTTGGCTACCATGACCCCTAAATTACTTTCATATGCTATTTTCCATTATGCAATCCTTTGTTCTCTTTGTTCCTGCTTTCCTTCTTCTTAGCTGAACGCAGTCATATGTCTATATTAAAGTATGGGTTTGCCGATTGAGCCTAATGTACTAAGGAATCCAAGCTGATTTTATGACTACCTCACTCTTCTTAATACTTATTATGATGTCAAAGTTTGTGTCATTCACAAATATTATCAGCAATGATTTTGTATTTGTTTCCAGATCCCATAAAAAACATAATTCAATAGTATTAGACCTAAGACAAAGCCTTTAAAAGGTAATGCAACACTTAGGAGATGGCTCAAATGGTTTACTTTACAGCCAGGGTGTAACAACTCATGTTTAGGAGTAATTCCCAGATTCTCAGTGGTGTAGATGAATGGTGAGCAGCAGTGCTTGTGATATTTATTAATGGTCAAGATGGTGCAATAAACCCTCATCTTTGCCTCCAGCTCAAAGAAAGGAAGCATTTTAAGGGTAAAAATGAGGCAAATATTGGTAGCTAACTTAGCCAGCTGCTCTCCTCCTGTTTCCACTGTAGTTAATGGAGAGAGAAGGGCTCCTCTGCAGTCAGTACAGGCTTAGGCTTGGGCACAGAATTGCCTCCTGTCTCTGTGGACTGTTGAAGGATGTCAGCTATCTTCCGTGCCTGAAGCTGGGGGATGTGAATTACTCCTTTCCCCCAGCTGTTAAATAATAATCTTCAATTTATGGCTCTCTAATTTGAGGTGCCAAGCACCTATGAAATTCCCTCAATAAATAACATAAAGAACTTGCATTAACATCTTAACGTTCAGGAGCCATTTTAGGCATTAAAGTAGTGACAGTGCTAGCATTTCACAAGCAGCTCTAATGCTTCCCCTGCCTGCCTTTGCTTTATAGTGATCTTTAATTTCCTCATTGCTCACTGATTTCCAAATAATACAATATGCTGTATATATTTTCTAGATTCTTAGAAAATGTATAGAACGGCATAAGCAAAGCAATACAGTATTCTTATATAATCTTCTACTTGTGCAATGTTGTAGAATACTGACGTAAATCTGAGAAATGTCTAGCTCTCCTGCATTTTTTTTTCATATCAATTAACTGTATCTAATTGCCTCATCTGCCAGTTTGCAATTCATATGTGTTCACAGGTATATTATTTTTGTGTTTAACTGCTTCATTTCCACAAATTGTATGCATAAAGGGATTATAGAGCTCCATATAGTACAATGCTGCTTGCTAAAATAACGAGATACAGACCTTAGAGAGAAGAAAGATCATTTGAAGTTGATTAAGATCATGTTAAACAGATTAAACATACCATGAAGGAATGCTGCCTACCCTTACAAACAATAGGTATTATAGGGAGGTCTGTGAAACAAGAGATAGCAGAAAACAAAAGAATCACCTTATAAAGGAAATTCTCTTCCTATGAACTACCTTGTTACATTCAGGAGAGGGAGGTCACAATCAAACCTGTGCAAGATTTGAAGGAAGGTCTTCTCAGCACGCAGCGTCTATGGGAGCAGAGGGGAATGTGCAGGTGCAATTGCGGCATTTCCTGATTTTGTTGATTGCTTAATTGTAACATTCTCAATACACTTGTTTCAGAGTGGAATTTCTTAAATGAATACCCCTCAGAGCTCATTAGCACCCAGAGATGTGCAGCAGCCAGCATTATCGTAGTTAAAAATACTGGAGGAATCATCAAGGCTGGAAATGATCGTGTACAAAAACTTTAATCTGGATCCAGAGTTTTGGAGTATTTGATCAGCTAATTCATGTAGTACATTGTAATGGACTTTTCTTCCATAATGCTGCTTATGCACTGCAGGATGTTAAGATTCAAGGAGTATGTTCTAAACCACTTTATATTATTTGCTTGTGTGAAGATTGAGGTTAGGTCAAGGCTAATGGTTGACAGCAGACTGATCCTGCAGGTATTTTCATAGGAGAGCTTCACTCTGTGTTATAGTCTCAATCTACTCGTCTTGCAATAAGACAAACCAGGATCCTCCTTGGAGGGCTCCTTGGAAATGTCTGGAGGGGCTTATTGGGATATGGCCTGTGGCTGTATCTGTGATGATAAATGTTGCCAGAGCTCAGACCCAGGCAACAGACTGCCACCATTCCTATTGTTTGGATAGTCCTGGCACAGTTTTGACCTTGGTAAACTTTCTAGACACTTCCCAGCACACTCTGAGAGCTGACACCTGCCAGAGATCATTCCCAAAAGGCAGTTTGGATGCCACTACCCAGTTCTAGAGTGTAGAAGAGCATGGGCATGGCCAGACCATACCATCTGGCCTCTTATGCTGGGTTAGCTGAGTTGTGGAGGTGTGAACTTTTGTCTGCAGTTTGAGCAAAGTTCTGTTTTAGAGCTGCCATCCTTTGAGGCTGGATCCAGTACAGCTACTTTTAGCTGCCACAAAGGGAGATATCTCATCTAAACTCTCAAACTGGGTGCCTGCAAGAGTGCAGAAAGCTGGGCTTCTTCAAAGGGCAATTCATCCCACTTAGTTACCAATTTGGGAAAGACCCACAGCAAGTGGCAAACACTTCCCTCTTGTGACAGAGCAGGTGTCAATGTCTACAGCAGGGCAGACACCTACTGCGGGAAGGTGATGGAAATGGAGATGGATGCACCACCAGCATGCAACAAGGGTGCAATCATCATGCTAGCTTGTACAGCATGAATGATGTTCATCACTCTGCAAAGAGCGACACAAGAACTGTATAAACTCACAGCCCTCACATGGGATGTGAGTGGTGCAAAATCTTTAAAGCCATCTGTGTAAGGCTCAGAAATGAGCCCTTGATGGACGAGCAATGCATGCACGTGAATCGTGATGGGCTTACTCTCATGTCTGATGACTTGCTTCCAAAAAGTGCTGATTGGGAGAAGAAAACTTTCAGCTAATTACTGTCATTTAAAAATTAAAAAAAAAAAGAAACAAAAAAAAATTTCCCTGCAAGCTCTGACTACTGTTCTTAATTTCCTGACCAGCTTGCGCCCTTCCCCCGCGCCTCTCCGAGCATCTGTGGTCGTTTCAAATTGAGCTGTACTACCTGCTGCTCCGACTTTCTAACATACCATACCAGTTGGTTTGCCAAACAGTGAACTGCCAGCCATCTGCCATCCGAATCAGAATTTACATTGTTTCATCTTAAAATAACGCCTTCGGAATATCAAGTAACTCTCTACATCAGGTTTTGCGAACTGAAAATCGGCCAGGATTAAAAACAAATAACAAATGTGCCTCTGAAAAGAGCGGGGAGGGGAGTGGGGGGGGAAGTTAGAGAGGTAAAGTTTTTAATTTGGTAGTTGCCTGATCTGGAGTGAGATGATAAGGCTGATAATTTTAACCTTGCAAACTCCTTAGCAAGGCAGCAATTTCACAGTCACTGGTGAGGTGGAGCTGGGGAAATGGGGAGTAGTTTCTGTGCATAGTGTGGTAGTCTGGCTTTTTCTCGAGTCAAATACTCCTTGGGCCTCAGTTTCTCTGTCTTCAAATACTTCAAAGTAAGTATTCACAAGTTCTAGGAGTGCTCTGGCCTTTGGTCTGCTCTTTGGGTGTACAGTTTTCATGACTACAGCAGTTAGCTGTAAATTGAGTCAATTGCAGCAGAGTATTAACTTACTGGAGATCTAATTTCCCTGACTCCTTAATCCCAGTCATTAAGAGGAAAAAGAATAAATTTACTAAAAATACAAAAAACACATTCTGCAGCTTGATCTTAAACAGTTTTAATCATGAGGCTTTCAGCTTTATTTTAGTGACAAGGTCAGGCAGCTGTTAGATCTGTTGAATTCAAGCAATACCCACCCCTGTATACCTGTAATGAAGGTCTCCATAGATGTTTGCTTGTAACACTAAATAGAAGAGGAAGTGGATTGACTGATCACGGTCCCTCTGTTTTTGTGATCTAAACCATAACACTGGCCAATGTATTTCTACTTTGAAAAGTCCCTCAGCCTATCCAACCTATGGCCTGTTATAAAAGACAATAAAACATAAAGGGGTTCAGATGTCACCAATAGACCTTAACTTGGCTCCCTCACCTCCTGAAAACTTTCCATGTGGTTCTAAAATCCCTTGAGTCCTAAAAAATGCTGTAGTAGGATGGTTTCTTTTAGTCAAAGTCTGGCAAATATTCCTGTTGCTGGAGAAGTCATTGATAGCGTGTATGCACTTACAGTGACAAGTCCAATTACATTAGTTGACTTTAGTAATGGAAGGTGCAGGAGCAAAGATAACATAATAATGTGTTGAAATGTCAACCCACAAGATAAATTTCCAATGTATTTAGTTCCTAGTTAAAGAGAAAATAAGTGCATATTCCAGCACACGGAATAATAGCAGTCTCAGTCTTCCCATCTTCCAGGACTGTAGGAAAGGTATATTTGGAGCAACATCCATCCATTAGTAACAAATTAATTCTTTCAAATGGAATCATCAGAAAGCTGACATGTCTGCATTTCGGCCCCAGGCACTGACTAAGAGTCAGACTATTTATCTGTGGTGCCTAATGCATGCTAAATACTCAGAAACACTCCTTTCCAGCAGCATCTCCTCCAGGATCTGTAAACTCAGATGGAACATATGTTTTGGGCCAGAGAACAGAAGCATGCCAGTTTGATTACTTAAGGACTCAGAGGGTGCTTACTCTTACCTTGCTGTAGCTGCTTAAAAACAATGGCCTTAACCTAAATTTGTCATGTAGGTTGCCTACATTGTCAATGGAAAGAGTACAGTGCCTCCAGGGAACAATTCAACCCACCCCAACTCTGCAGTCAGTATACCTCAATGCCAATTTTCCCCACTTTTCTCCTGAACCTTAAGAATTAGCTAGAACTACCTGCCTACATTTTAAATTAATCTTCTAAAATAAATGCTGCCTATTGTTTTGGGTGCCTGTTTGGGTTTTATGTTGCAGAAACAGCACATTTTCTTCTGCCAGAACCCTACATCTGCTCTAGATTTTTTTTCTTCATTGAGTTTTGAAAGGCTAAGCTCTTTTCAGTTGAACATTTGGCCTCAGAAGACCGCTTCATATTCTGAATCTGGGTTGGATGTCACTAGTGGGAACCCCTCAAAATCAAGTGGGTTAACCCATTTTCATGCCTAGAATTTCAAATAGGCTAAGTGTGAATTACTCTTTAAAAGTACCTGGGGCTAAGTTAGTATTATTTTATTGAAGAGGTGATCAGAGTTGTGGCACAGGCCTTTGCATTGAAAAGTCATTCTCCACACTATTAGAATGTTAGAAGGGTTCTTGGTGAAGCTGGCCAGTTTTGATCCAACAGAAACTCTCCTAGATAGTGACCAGGCATGGATAGAAAACTTGGACAGATGAGGAACTATTCCCAGTGGGTTCTTTAGATGCAAGCAGTATGATGGAAAGCATAGCTATGCTGTGTTAGTTGGGCCTCAGAGGCAGAAAATGGGACCTGGCATGTTATTTGCCAGTGTAGATAGTAGCTTAAGTCTCTGCATTATCTGCAGAGTGCTTAATTGAAGCACTCTCAATTAATGCCAGGCATCTGCATTTTAGGTGTGATAAAATCTAAGTAGGGACCTGAGGCCGCCTGAATCTCACTGCACGTGCCTTAGTTTACTCAGAACTAGGCAAGGACCCAGATTCTGGTTTGGGAGCTTTCTTTTTGCATTATTTATATTCTTGTGTTTTAGTAGCCACTACAAGTCCAAACCTCACTTATGCAAAGCGTTATGCTGATATGTAACAGCAAGATTGTCCTGTGTCCAAACCCACTTACGATTCATGTATAAGATGAGAGATAAGAAGCATTTTCAAGAAACAGATGGTGGGAACATAGGATAACAAAGAGATCCATTAGTGGAGGTGATCAATGAATTTCTTTCATTGCCTCTTCTCCCAGAGGTCTCTCAAAGGATAGTTCATGATAAAACTACAAATAAAACTCAAGAAAATGACATCAGTTAGGGCTCGAGGGTGGTGAAGTTCAAGCTGGTAGATAGGTCTTTAATTCAGCCTCAGAAAAACTAGTGGAGCATATTGATACCCAAATTACCTTCAAAATGGTCCAGAACAAGGAAAATTCTCCATGTTGAGCTTCCTGCCTGCACATTTATTCTGCTACTCACAGACAAAAGAGCTAGTTTAAAGCTATCTGAGGTGCCTTAACATAAACCCTTAGTTTTTGTAGTTGCTAATGTCTCACATCTCTCCTAATTCATGCAGAGAAGCTCAAGCCCTTGCCAATCCTTTCACCTGGCAGCTGTGCTTGAGTATTAGCAAAAAGCTGTTTCCACTTGTACAAGGTCACCGAGATGTTTCTTCAGCATTGAGTTTCAACTATTCAATGCTCTGAAATTCTCACAGAAGCATGTGAAAACAGTTACCATTTAGAAAATCAAGGATGAAGAATTAGATCACATTCAGTGATTTCCATTTATAAGTAAATGCATTTACTGGCAAATTTTGTGGTTTCTTCTCTGTACCTAAGTTGAAGTTTAACCACCTCAAAATGCTGTTCCCGGAATACCATGGGAACTGTCAGGCATTGTGCAGCCTTACAGAAAAAGAAAAAGGAGGGGCAAGAAATAGCAGCTAGCAAAAATTACTCTTATTTGAGGAGTGGGAGAAGGTGACTTGTTCTGGACTTTGTAGGTGGGCACAGGCTCTGAGAACCCAACTATTCAAGTTGTGGGAGATTTTATAAATTAATCTTTGACTTTTAATGTCTTTGATTTCTCTCACTTAAGGAACCATATATAGGGCAAAAAATTGCCTAAGTCAGTATTTTCACAGTAATTTTTGCCTTTAGGAATGGAAATATACACAGAAGATCAAACATTTTTTTTTTCCAGTTCTCTAAATAACTTCAAGCTTTTAAAGCCCCAAGAAATTTATAAACAAAAATATTTGAGATATAAATATTAGCATCCGTAATCCTGTACTGTTTATTTATAGGAAACCAAGGAAACACAGAAATGGTAGGTGGATAAATTGAAAAATACACTTTATTAAAGAAAAAGGCATAATGAGCAACCATGTATTGTGCTTGGTGCTGTGCCCAAGTTATTTCGTGGAAGACTTACAGACTGTGTTGTCACCTGAATTATGTCCTTTTTCAAGGAAGTGCTGCAAAAGATGTAATTGTTAGGAAGATCATTTCCATCCTGATATAAATGGGCTTTTCCATCTTGTGAAAAAGAAGAAAAGAAATGCCTATCAGAATTGGCCCTTTATAAAACTAAAATGGAGAACGTGGGCAAAGAAACAGTGAAGCTACTGAGGCCAGATTTAGTCGTGGGAGCAATGATATTGCTAAGAAGCAGTCTGTAGAAATGTTCATAAAAAATGATGGAGAAAGATCTTTGAAGGACAAGAATGGAAGACAAACCTGCAGTAGACACAGAGAAGATGACCTATGCTGTGACTTCTGGCCCTGACTTCCAGTTGCTGCATATACATGTGTCTGAAAATCAGGGCACATCCATCTTTGATGTGAGTTGATAACTTCAGCAAACCTTTGCCTTGTCCACAGAGCTGTAATGATCCATCAGTTGGGAGTGCTTGAAACCTCCCTGCTGCTCAACAACTCCTGGAACAGCAGTGGTGTGTGTGATAAAGGAGGAGGTCATTATGGGAACCCTGGAAGGTCTTGTACTCTTTATGCCTTCTGAGGACAGCAAGAAACTGGACAGAAGGGTCTGTGAAAAGAAGTGAAGCAGGTGGTGATAAAAATTTCTTTTTGAACAGTTCAGTGTAACTCTTTTTTGACTCCTCACTATTTCCTAGTGAAAGCAGCCTTGCTTAAGAGTTGGTGCTAGAACTTTTCCCATGTACATTTTCATGCCTGAATGCAAACCTGCTTACCTTTTCTCCCTATGGACAGCATCTCAGCTATGTGTAGAAAGGAATGTTTTAAAGACTGAGAAAAGCCATTAGCTTATCTCTCTCAGAGATATCTACTCCCAGAGACTGCATATAAGATGCTGTCTGTGGGAAGAGTGGAATTCAGAAAATCTTCAACTTTGTACTGACAACATGGGCTGTGGACTAAAATTCCACCTCAGTTTGCAAACTCCATGGTTCCAAGAGGTTCTGTGCTTTTCATACTTGACAGAGTTTGACCTTCTCCATATGGATAAAGTTGAGGTCATGTAAAGTTTGCTAAGAAAAAGATTGTGCAGGTATTCATTCATGAAGAAGACAGATTATGGAGAAAATATCCTGGAAAAAAATGGTCAAAAGCTAACACAAAATATTTTAGCATAGCCAACTGCTACATAATGTCTAACATAAAGGTAATATACATGGTATGAATGGTGTATTGAATAGAAAGAGGTAAAGGATCCTGTATTTGCTTGTGTTTTTAAGACAGTTATTGATATCCTCTGTTCAGTTCTGGATCCATTTGGAAATGAAAGTAAAGACACAAGGATAGAATAGAATAGAATAGAATAGAATAGAATAGAATATGTTCATTTGGAAGAGACCTACAACAATCATCTAGTCCAGCTGCCTGGACATATAGAGAAAATAGCCAGCGATTGTAAACCAAGAGGCTTGAAACTGATGAAGTGAGATGAAGTGAGAGGTAGTTTTACCATTAATCTTAAGTTTCCAAACATGGAAAAGATTTAACATGTGGGACATTTCAGTCCTTTGGACAAAGACAGGATAAGAGAAGTTTCCACTGGGCAAAATCTAACATGATGTTTCTTGGAAGTGTAGATAGTTGAACATTAGGATTGTAGAAACTTGGAATAAAATTTAATATCTGTGTGTCTTGTGGTAGAGCCACAGCTTTTGACCCAGGGACTAGTTTGTCAAAGGATATAGTATGCTGTGGCTAAGTCTCAGGCTTACAATTCAAAGAAGTTCTTGATGAGATTGTACTACAGACCAGTTCAGAAGACTCCTCTTGCTGCAAAGAAAGGTTTTTGTCACATTTTGATGGTTCTCGTTTTAATTTTAAACAGTTCCCTGGTGTGGTTCAGGAAACATTGTTGGAACCATTGCTTCCTGGAGATGGTTCACACCATGTCTTCCTTGAAAACCGAGGCACCACTATCTGTCACGCTTTCCTCAAGGCCATTGAATTCTTGAAGTGCAATAACTTCATCAGCTTAACTACAGGAGGAGAAAAATCATAGCCAGAAACCTGGGGATGATCAAAATGATGGTCAGNTGTATAGCCAATGTATTCTGTTATCTAAATCCATTTGATGTCTGAGTCCTTAGTTGAACTATTTGGGGGAAGGGAGGTAGAGAGAAGGGAAATGTTATGAAGATGTTTGTGGTTTACCATTATCTTTTTACAGATATGAAATGGAATTTCAAATCTTTCCACTGAAATATTCTGTAAATGGTTTTTGAAGAAATTCTACTTCACCATGTCTTTACCTTCTGTTTTGCCAATTTTAACCCATAACATTATAAAAAAGGTATAGTTCTTTGATACTTTTTTATTATTTCATTGACATCTTTTATTTCCTTGATATTATTTTGCATAGTAAGAAAGGACAAAAAGTGGGGGAAAAAAAACCTGGACAAAGGTTAATATTATTCTTGTATACTCAGGAGACCAAAAGAACCCTAAAGTGGAGTTTAAAGTTTGTGATTTCTTAAGAAAGCTAGACTATTTCAATAAAATGCAGCTTAACCACTGAATTTTTCTGTTTCAGACAAAATTCATTTTTCTGAAGAAAATATAAAGACTTCTAGTATTTATGTACAATGATGCTGATGCTCTAAAAAACCTTTGTTGATGGTTGCTATAGAAAACCTTTTGAAAAAAGATGTATATATAGTAAGCTTTCAGGCAAGTGCTTTCTTCAAGTTTTTTTTTCCTTTTCCATTCATCTATGATCTTAACAAAATAGATTTACAGATGGCCACATGCTAATCTCACTTAATTAGGGTAAATCAGAAGTATTTCTTGATCATTCCTGAAAGCAGACAGAACTGAAAGTGGACCAAAAGAAAAATCCCATGGTGTATTTATTTTATGGTTTTATTTCACATGGGTTTTGTGATTATTTATTTATGTTTGGCTTAAACATCTTCAACCTGAAGGTGACACAAAGCCTAGTTTTAAATGCTTTTCTGTAGCAGTCCAGCTAGTGCCTCAAGCATAATTTGACTCACTGAGCACAAGATCCTTTCGCACCCCTCTAGCAAAATCTTCCATCAGAAAGTCATGAGCCCTGAGAGGACTTTGAGAGAATTTATTGCATTATTAATAAACCAGCTGATTAAAGGACACAGTTCCCTCTGGCTTCTCCTAAACTGGTTTTGTTCATGGTATTTTAATTCAGGCACATTCAATAATTAAGCCATTTTGATTCTGTTTCTATTAACGGTGATAAGGAACCAAATCATAAAGAAATCAAATAAAAGTGGAAGAAGGCCTGAGGACACAAACCTCAGAGAGTGACCAGTATCCTGCAGTCAACTATGGTATTTTCTGCATGAAAGGTATCAAATTCTTTTAGTTTGCAATGTCTTCTTTAGAGTTAAAGAAAATAAAAATGGGGAAAAGTATAAGTACAGCATCTCAGCCAGGGAGTGCAGTGCATGTCTTACACTCTGCGCGCTGCCTCCTCTCCACAACAGCAATCTGGGCTAGCATGGCTCAGAAGTGAACAACTTACAGATAGAAGCGTGTAAGGGAAAGAAATAAAATTTACAACATCTACATTTGCGTAAGAATTATGTTAGCCATTTGCAGACACATTCCTTTGCATTATACTGAGATTTGATTGGATTCTGCCTTATTAGAAAAAGACAAAGGATTTAATTGAAGAAAGAGGCTTTAGTTATGTTTAACATATGCAGTGCATGCTGGCAATCCTCCTACAGTAAAATGGGCATGAAGACCCAAACAAACGGAGCTGACCACCAGGAAGGATGACTGGTTTCCAGCTGCAATGAGCTGAGCCCATTTGTGAATTAACCCCAGCGAGCATATCCTGGCAGAGCTGAATTTCACAACCCCCTGGCGTTTTAATATACTTTAACTGTAGCCTGATAAACTACATCTCTATTAGTAAACTAAATAGAGCCAGGGCATGGGCTCAGATGTTGGCCCAGGATTTTTAGTAAAGCCTCTGACACAGTTTTGGCCAGATTAACTACTCCATTCCCAGATGTTATCTGATAGTCAGCACATGCCAAGTACCAAACTGAAGTCTGGATGTGGCTACTCATTTTGGGGTATCTAGTTGTGTGTACTTAAACAGGACCATGACATGTCAGTCTTTAATTCTTTATCCCTTACAGAAACCTTTCAAAAGCGGATACTTTAGTGCCAGGTATATAAAAAAGGATAAAGAAATATCTATATTCTGTTATAACCCAAATCTAAAATAAAAGCATTTTCTAGATATAGGGGAAAAAAATGTCTCCTGACTACACTTCTGTGTTCCTAAGTACCTATTGCAGAGTCTTAATGTGTCTTTCTGTTGTGGCTGGGATGTGAGGCGTTCACTGTATGGGTGTACCACGTATCTTTTCTGACTCAAGCTTCAGAAAAGTGTTTTCTCTGCAGCAGAAGTGCCCGAAGAACCACTGACAGCCTTGACCGAGGAAGTGTTTCTAGCTCAGTAGCTGCAGCAAAGGATGGAAAAGAAACATTGATGTTGTCAAATAGGTACATCCAGGTGCAGAAATAGATCAGCCAACCTGGAAACCTTTGAGTTATCTCCAAACAAGAACTGGCAGGTCAAAGATAAAATGGGAATGTGGGTCTGGTCAAATGATAGAGGAATGTATTGAGGCAGAAAACAAGCTGTATGACAAAAAAGTAGGTGGAGATAGACTTAATGCTGAGCACTAAGGACAAATCTGATTATATCCTACTCATTTAGAAGAATATAGTCCAGATACTTCCATTGAGGAAGAGATGTCAAGTTTGTCCTCCCTCATATTTGCCACTTGTGCTCTGACATATCAGGGCAGATCGACCTTAACCTCCAGGAGATGCTACCAGCCACCTGTTTCTTCTTTCTTCATTTTGTGGACTGTGTTGACATCAGTGAAGTACACCAACACGACATTGGTATCATGAAATGAAGGATATGTGGCTTATGAAGCAGTCCCAAATCAATCTCACTAGTTGCTCTGTGATTATCCTGATGTAGTGCTACATGGACACTAGTGAAGGTCGAAGCTGAATTCAGGAGACATATTGCCCCTGAGACAGGGCTACCTTAATCTTCAAGCATTGTGGCTTTCAGGTAGAGTGTAGGGTGGTGGGTTTGTTTTCTCTCTTTCTGACTCACCACTGGCTTAGGAAAAGTGTTATTTTTCCTCTCCCTGCTGATCAGTGAAATAAACACTAAAAGAAGACTGTGCATTGTAGGTCATCTACCCACTCTTCTACTTTACAGGTTTTAAAGTGCTTCTTCACACATACCTATATAATTTTCCAGCCTTTCATAAAAGATAGACTCAAGCTATCTGTCAGGGGTCATAAAATGAAGACCATTGTGTTCTATGTCTGATCTAACAGGTAAAACTGGAACTTGCTTTCACAATGCTGCCTGAAATAAATGAGCCAACCCATTGAGATTTAAGCTCGAATCCACCTTGCCCTCCTAACTTCTGGGATTCTAAGTACATTTTCAGAATTCTTGTATTTCTTTATGATATTTCAAAGCTCTTCCAGATGGATGTATAAAACAGAAAAACACTTTAATCTCATATTAAGACCTGATTATTCAGTATTGTTATCTCTAAGTATTGCTGCAAACTGATGTAAGGAGCATGTGGTGTATCAAAGCAAGCTCAGAGGAGAATAATATTTGAATGCAGACACACTTTTGGAGAGAAAGCAAATAGCTTCTTTCCTAGTCCCCCTCCCCAAGCCCCCTGAATACATGTAGTCAGCTCTTTCTGTATCACCAAGGGGGTTTTATTCCTTTGCAATATGGCAAGCTATTTATTCCTTCTTAAATTTAGTTTAATCAGCAGTTATGGCACAGTATGTGGCTTTTCATAATTCTACTGATGTTTCTGCAAATGATTACTTAATGCAGTGCATTATTATTACTGTGGACGATCACTTACGAACATCTGTCAAGGCTGACATAGGTAGAACTGAGCTTGCCTTCAGGTCAAAGGATGGGTTAGAGGTCCTTCCTAGTCCTGTTTTTATTATATTCTGCTTACTCAGTTGCCTGGTTTTCTCTTTTTTTGTATGTCTGCAGCAGTGGATGTCATTATCTGCCCCAAATCATCTTTTTCTTTTTTTTTTTTTTTTTTTGTGATGCCCTGATAATGAGCTTTTGTCATGTACAATGACTACATCTTATTTTTTCCTCCCTTTTTATCCTAATATCATCTGCTTGGGATGTTCTGAGAAAAATGCAACAAGCTATGATAAATCACCTTGTCAGCTTACACAGTAATTCAAGCTGTTGCTGAAGTTACAGATAAAATCCAGCAAGAAACTTTGTAGGGAAGAAAGGTGGGGGAAGGAATTTGGTTCTTCAGAGCCTGAATCTCTCTTGAGTCTGTAATGAATCTATGGGCGGGATGAAATGTGGGGGATGTGTCAACCTTGCTGTTGTTCCTAATGAATCAAAAAGCTATTTTGAAGTTTCTCTGTCTCTCAGGAGCTGTTTCCATGTTGCAACATTGGATATGCATTTAGAATCACTCTGCCTTTTCAACCTGCACCTGCAGTGCAGTAAAATATATTAAAGTTAGTACAGTGTGTGTTATCAGGTCAAAGGGTTGGATGGACCTGGCTGCAAACTTTATAGAGCTCTTTGCAGTCTGAGCTTTTACAGCAGCCACAGAAAATAGAGACAAACATTGGCAGTTTTGCAGATGTTGTCTCTGTATTTTTTGTGAGGGACCTCTGAGGGGGAAAACAAAAAGCTTTCTTCTTTTCTTTTAAAGAAGATTATCAGGGACATAAGCGTTCTCAAGATGTTAAGACCAGTTAGTATGTAAGTAACAGAAGTCTTAGCATTTCCCTTTGTAGTCCCTTCAGCCAAAACTGAGTTCTGGCAGAGCCAGAGCATGCTCCTTTCATAGCTGCTGCATCTGCTCACAAATAAAGAGCAACTGCATCCTTTGAGAATGAAGGACTCTGCTTTCAGATGAAAGCAAAATGACATAGAAAGTCCAAATATAAGGGTAGGACACAGTGTGTGTTTCTTTTCTGTGGGAGCAGTCATCTTAAAGTGAAGTAATTCCCTGAATTGCAGCTCCTCATGGCAGATGGATAGGAAAACTGCCTGAATACTGGGCTGTACATAGAAATGAAAAGCAGAACAGATCCATGATTACAGATATAAGGAATAAATAAGTTTTAAAATAGTTTTACTTCAAGTTGCCCCTCTTCCCCATCGTAGCAATGTTTTGATAGTTTAACACATTAGTAGAAAAAAATAGCACTCAGAAAAGACATCATCCTGAGGAGTTAAGATACCATTATTTACAATTTCTAGAAATTGTTTATGCACAAGAAGTGTAAAATAAGCTTGGTGTAAGTTAGTGCATAAAGCACAGCCTGAACCTATCCTTGTGTATTAAGTTGTGCTGTGCAATTTTTACAGGTGCAGAAGCTCCTTCGTCCACTCTGGTCACTTGTTGGCATGTTCTTGGCACACATGAAGCTCATGCTGGCTAGCACTAGCCTGGGCAATTCCTGGCCACAGTGTATAAGCTAACACAGGCCAAGAACCATTCCCAGTATGTAATCTGCATGTGGAAACCCATCTTCAGGGTTAATAGAATGGATGCAAGCTGTGCCATAACTTTTAGCCTCTGGGCCACAAACCAGTCTCAGGTGCATTTTATGAAATACAAGAATTGGTGAGCATGAAGACTATGATTTCCCCAACAAAAGAGGCTTTCTTGTAATCAACCTTTGCAGGGAAAAAAAAATTAGATTACCTTTATACATGGTATTAGCAAGAATAATGTTTTGGTTGAAGTTACACTAGGTAATAGACATAGTCTGAGCAATGAAATAGCAGGAGAAATGCTTGCTATGAAACACAATTACAAATCCCGGCTTTGCACAGATGCTTGAATAGGGCCTCTGTTGTGAAATGCCAGATGCGAAAATATCCCTTTGTTCAACAGTTCAACACAGTTTGTTCAACAGACGGTGACAATTTCGTATCAGATTCTTTCAGCTGAGCTCATATATAAATTATTGAAATGGCCTGGGATTTCCCTGCCTGGAAGATAACCTCTTTTTATCTGTGCTGCATACCTAGAGTGGTGGCCAGCAATACTCCCTGTCTGTTTGCCGCTCGGAAGAAGACTGCAGGCAATGCACTCCCATTGCTTTTGAAATCTCCAACTAAACCTTGCTCTCAAGGGGAATAAACAATCTCCAGGAGACACACTGCAAGGCTCAGCTATTTATGTGGGGCTCGTGGGAGACAATTGTCATTGATCAGCATTCTTTAGAGGAAGAGATAGGTTTATTTCCATTATTTTTCCTGGAAAAAGATAAGAAATCACATGTGCATACTGTGGTTTCATCAGGCAGAGTTTTTGAATCATTGCAGAAAATACTTGTGGTCTGCTTTCCCCCTTTGTGAATAACCCTCCTAGCTGCCCCTTATGTACATGTACCATGCTCTGTGATGCCTAGTTCAGTTTGTAAGTTCCTTGGGGCAGAGGCCCATCAGTCCTCATTATCCTGACATGAGCCATGCACACCCTTGCTGCTATATATATAAAGTCATCTTGCATATAAAACCAGGGTTGTCATGGTGATTTTAAACTCCCTGAAAGCTTGCTATAATGCAGTTAATCTTATGTACATATCTACGCTTATTTAAAATCAACCATATGACAAGTCACCTTATATGTAGTGGCATACAACTCACCCCTTAGGGAGGAAAAAATCTGCATAGGCTGCACAGCTGCCTTTTTGAGGGAGTAATATGTTGAGCATCCCACTGCTTTTGACCTCACCTGACTGCCAGATGCTGTCAGCTGTTCCTACAACCATGCAAACAGTAGTCGTCCTCATTTATAATTTACATTGCTTTTGTTGGGGTTTGGGGCTCACATGGAGGAAGAGACTGTTTATAATTCTTAATGACACCTCAAAGTTCAGCATGAGGATGGGAAGCTGCTGTTTTCTCCTGGTGGTCTATTGCTTAAATATTAAATGAAGAGACAACCAGAGGAGAAAAAAAAACCAGAACGGATTAATTTTGCCATCTCTGTAGAGATGCTCTGTAGGGAGCAGTTCAGCTCCTATGAAAGTCAGTGGGATGGGATCAGGTCTTGAGAAGTTACTGTGAAACAAGAAGGAGGTAGAAGTATTAATATTTAATTTTCAAAGACTGTAAGTTATGTGCCTTTCCTGAAGAGATCGTCTTTTATACCCATCATTAAGAGCAAAATATAAAATTCTTTTCACATCTGTATGGAAACTTAGTCTGCAGATAAAGACAAGATGTTCCTAAGCAATATTGCACAATACAAAGGAAATTGTTCCATAACAAAATAAGATTATGACTTCATTCTAAAAGCAACTGTACTGTACTCCAGCTTCTTTTGGGTGGCTGTTGTGCCCCATTCATGCTAAAAAGACTCAGACACCATGGCTGTATTAAGGTTGCCATTCTATAGCTGGTTTCTGCTGACGCTGTGTTGATGGAGGGTTCTCTCTTTTAATGTGATTGCAGTTAAACTACTGAATCATGTGTGCAGTACCAATTAGCTTCTTAAATGGTGGCTGGCAGAATAAGAATAGTAGTTAATTTCCAGCATTTGCTTCAAATGAAAACTGTAACATGCTCAGATTTTGAGGAGGTTGCCAGCATTGCGAGGAATTAACCACAATGACTGTGGATGTTGTTTACTTGGACTTTAGTAATGCCTTTGACACCATGTCCCACAGCATCCTCCTGGAGAAACTGGCTGCCCGTGGCTTGGACAAATGTACTCTGATTTGGATGGAAAACTAGCTGATGGCCAATCTCAGTGAGTAGTGGGGAATGGAGTTAATTCCAGCTGTTGGCTGGTCACCAGTGGTGTTTCGCAGGGCTCAGTGTTGGGGCCTGTAGTGTTGAACAGCTTTAACAATGATCTGGATGAGTTATCGAGGGCACCCTCAGCCAGTTTGCAGATGACACAGAGCTGTATGGGAGCGTAGATGTGTGTGAGGGCAGGAAGGCTATTCAGAGGGCCCTGGCCAGGCTGGAGCGATGGGCCCAGGGCAATGGGATGAGGTTTAACAAGGCCAAGGGCCGGGTCCTGCCCTTGGGCTACAGCAACCCCAGGCAACGCTCCAGGCTGGGGCAGAGGGGCTGGAAAGCTGCCTGCAGGAAATAGGCCTGAATGGGCTGGACTTAATGATCTTAAGGTCTTTTCTAGATAAAATTGTGCTATGATTCTGTGATTACCAGAGTTACCAAACTCTCAGCGTGTTTCAGTTATAGGAAGGACCAGGTTCTGCATATGATATTCAATATAGAGGTTATACATTTTTAGCATGTAGAGTGGAGCAAGAGGTAGAAGGCAAGGGGTACTTCAATGACCTTTATTTATGACATCTTCAAGCAGTACGGTTCTAGTTTTGGTTCCTGTGACTGTGCTTAGTATGGTGTTAGCATCAGACAGGGTTTAGTTCTTTCGCTGGTGGCCTGGAGTAGGACAGACAAACTAGGACTCGAAACAAATTTTGTGTGTCTGATAACAGTAAAAGATAATTTAGCAGCACTTCTGTTAATTATCTCCTTTGGTAAAAAGAGATACTGAAAAAAAAGACAAAGTCTGTATAATAATGTAAAGAAGCTGTAATGCTTATATTCAGCAAGAGCCCTGTAACACTTATGGTAACACTGGCCTTTAGGGAACAAGCATAAAGGTATGCAGGAGAACTCAGGGTACATTTGTTATTGATTTGTTTTTCCTGCTTGTGTCAGAGGATCAGCTGTTAGCCATCAAGAGGGAAAAAACACTGGGCTCTGGGTTAGTATGTTCTGGTTTTCTTCTGTGAGGCCACTGAGAACAGGGAAGGGATTAAATAAATGGAAAAAAATCCAATGAGACTACTTTTTGTTCACTCTTCAGATTCTTTTCCTTTTTTTGATTTAATGATGAATTTCCACTTTCAAGGAGAAGGAGGATGTGCAGTGCTTATGTTACAGTCTCATCTTTTCCTGGGAACAATGAAGAGAAGCTACAGTCCATCTTTGGGCTTATTCATGCTAATGGTTGCCGTAGTATCTGGCCACTTTTGCACTTCAAGGATTAGCTAAGAGAAAAGGACTCCTCAGCACAGTGGGGCACATAGCATATAGATACCATTCCCTTCTGTGCCACTCCTCCTTTATAGGAGGACTCTGTGGCTCTATCTATACCCACATCCCTGAGCTTGAGCAACGTCCTGAGCTCGAGCAATGTCCTGAGCTATTCTATGCTGTGTAATCGATACAGGGTTCCTTGTCATGGTTTTGTCCCAAATCGATCAGTGCTCCACTCAGAAAGTTCTGGACATTTTGCTCTTTTAGATGGACCACGTGGTTTCCAGAATAATTTTGTTTACCTGTAGAAATCTGAGCCATTCATTTAAAGTAGTGGGATATAAAGAGCAGACTATGTTTTCCTTTATTCCTTCTCCATTTTTTTGCTCATGCTTCAAATTTATTACTTTTTTATTTGCTAGCATGTCTTCTTCTCCCTTCATCTTCCTTGCCTTTGTTCTTTGCTTGTTGCTTGCTAACGCTTGTTACTATATATACAGCATTTCTGAGCTGAAAAGCTTTCATGCAGTACCTTTATTTCTTGACTAGCTAAGTGCTTTCGCTGTTACTTAGTACTGAGTCTGACAGACACATGCCTCTGGCTTATTAATCTCATAGAGTGAGGTTCATTATGAGTATGTGCTATTAGCAAACAGGAAAGTGCTTACTTAAAATTGCTGTTCTCTAAAGGTTGACTTGTCTTTGGATTCAGATTCATCATGTTCTTTTTTCTAGAAAGTGAAAATCTGTTTCTGCTAATAGGGCTGGCCCTTATTAGACCAAGCAACAGTCAGAAGTGGCTTTAGGGGAAGATCTACATTGTTTTTTTTCGAGTTTTCCTAGGGACTGGCAGTGGAATGGTATTAGGAGCACCTCTGTGTTCATACTGAAAACTGAAAAATGGGTTCAGAGGTCATGTCCATGTTACACCACAGAAAAAGCATACACACGGATGCGATCTATTGCCACAAACTCCTGTGGGGGAACTCAGTATCCCCATCCTCTCCTATTTCCTGGATTTTCTGTCCTAAGCATAACCCCCAGCTCCAGGTATTGTCCTAGAGAAGCAGGCTCATCTGTTGTGACTCTTCTCCATCCATTCTAACCGTGTTGATTCTATGTGCTTTGCCAAGTTGCTACATGCAAGGAGTGAGAAAGTGAAAAAAATAGCAGCAGGAATCTGAAAAGCAGGCAGAGTTGTTGCCTTATGGAAGACAGCACTGTTATCCTCCCAAGATCTAGTACCAAAGGTGCTTCCAACCTAACTTCATGCTGCAGGTGATTTTGCTGGGGAAACGTGGGCTATGTAGGGTGTCATACATAGGTTGATATGTAGGATTGTCTCCAATGGCCTCTTGGTGTTCTGCTTCACTCAGGGGCAGGAAAATTCCTTCATTGGGTTTACAGGATCAGCTTTGGAGCAGATCCACAGAGAAGGGGAGTAGCTCATGGAAACCTAGTTAAGTTACTGTCTGACTGGCTGACTCTGTTTTATTACTGAATATCCGTAGCAGGGGTAGAGACCTAGTTGTTAAGTGATGAATCTAAGTGGGTTTCTGACCTCTTACCCAATGAAAATCACATCAAATTGGTGACTTGCCCACAGCAAGTAAAGGCCTTTGTAAGTTACCTCATGTGACATATTTGTTTTGTCTGAAGGAAACTTTTGAAGGTGAGTGTCCTTGCTGTGCAACTTATCAGTTCCATAACCTATGGACTCAGTCATGAGCAGCTAGAAGTGACAGAGGATTTCCTGGGATTTTCTATACCCATACCAATTTACCTCTGTAGCTATAGCCTTGATGTTTCAGGTTGTGTCCAGGCAAGAGTTTGATCCAGGTTAATACTCTGGAGAATGCCTTTAGGCCTGGGAGCCCTTGTCCCCAGGGTACTAGATGTGGAAGCAGGAGCTGTACTCTTGATAGGCACCCTAAAATTGTTTCTGGGTGGATGGCTGGAAAATGCGGTCTCACAGACATTACTGAGGGTGTTATTTCAGGCAATTTAGATGCAGCCTGAATATGCTTGAAGGGGTGTCTTCAGTCATATTAATTTTCCTCAAAGAAAAAGGTCAACCAAAATGAAATAAGAAGTCATTTTGCCTCTCAATGGGAGCCATACAGCACAGCAGTAAAAAGAAGTTGAAGAACAATCAGTAAAATATTGCAGAGAAGAGGGTTTAAAGGGTCCAGTAACTCAAGAGAACATTCACTATGTTGTCCCACTGGTATAACAGTGGAAGATCAGGTGAAGGTCATATCTATGCCTTTACATGTGTGTGATTACTACTTGTAATGTTTTGAGAGAAACCTGAAAATGACTTTTCTTTCCAAGCTCCTATTGTCACTATACCCCTGAATTCAGTCTGTTCCCCAACATACGGGGAGATTGATGAACAAAAAGGATCTGATGCCTTTGTGGGTTTCTGTTCCACAACAGAAGCACTGTATGTATTCAGAAGTGCTACCCAAATCACTGCCCAGCGTCTGAGCACACCCTTCTCAGAGAGTGAGCAGAGGGACTGCAGCTCTCTGGGAATCTCACAGTACTTGAAATACCTGAACATGAGCAGCAATGTGCCCTCATGGGCAAGAAGGCCAACGGCATCCTGGAATGCATTAAGAAGAGTGTAAGATGCATTAAGGTAGTGGGAGGCTCTCCTCTCCCTTTCATCTGCCCTGGTGAGGCCTCAACTGGAGTCCTGTGTCCAGTTCTGGGCTCCCCAACTCAAGACAGACAGGCAACTGCTGGACAGAGGCCAATGCAGGGCTACCAAGATGCTGAGAGGACTGGAACATCTATGTGAGGAGGAAAGGCTGCAGGACCTGGGGCTGTTCAGCCTGGAGAAAAGAAGGCTGAGGGGGAACCTTATTAACAGGAGTGTTTAAAAGGTGTATGTCAAGAGAATGGGGCAGCAGTTTTTCTGTTGTGTCAAGTGACAGGACAAGGTGTAATGGAAAAAAGCTGAAACACAAAAAGCTCCACTTAAACCTAAAGGAAAAACTACTTTACTCTTCAGGTGAGAGAGCCCTGGCCCAGGCTGCTCAGGGGACTTGTGGAGTCTCCTTTTCTGGAGGTTTTCAAAACCTGCCTGGACATGTTTCTGTGCCCCCTGATCTAGGTGAATCTGCGTTAGCAAGGCAGTTGGACTGGATGATCTCTGGAGATCCCTTCCAACTCTATCATCCTGTGATTCTGTGAATTGTTGAGATCAGTTGGTAACAGATTGCAGCACAGGGAGCATCACTTCCAATTTGGGGTAAACAAAAGCAAAATGCAAGCGGTATTTTAACATTTCAAGTAACATTGCACATTTTAACTCTGGGAAGCCTGTGAAGTCAGAGGCAGAATTGAAACTTGAATCCCTCGACCTGTACCCTCATCATTATAAATTGCTGCGGTCTCTACCAGAGCCATCCTGGGCTGTTCTGAAATGTGTAGATGTGTGAAAGGTTGCGGAAAAAGATTATTTAAGAAACAGTATGCAATGATCTGATAAAAGATGACAACATAATTAATATCCTCAAGGAGACAGAGTTAAAGCTCTATGAGCCTTGCATTTCTCATTTCCTGACTTTTGAGTGCTTAACTGTGCATATTTAATGTTATATTAAAATAAAGGAGAAGTGCATGTTATAAACAAATAGTCCCTTTCCTGCTACTTGAGCATATTGAATTATTTCATGGAAGATGCATTGTTTTGATGATATCTGCGTGATGTGAATTGAAGTGACATCAGCTGCGATCCACATTTATAACTCTAATTTATAATACCATATTAGTAAATTAGGCTGTACATTATTCTATCCAGTATCAAAGTACTGCTTTTTTGCAATCATGAGCTAAATATGAAATTGAAAGAGTGTTGTTCTGATTGAAAACAAAAAGAGGCCAAGGCTGTTTTGCTGTTGTGCAACATGCTGTTACACAGAGCAACTGGTGGACTGGGGAAGAAAACATGGTCTGGGGAAATGACCTAGAATGTATTAATAATTTTGCTGTTGGGGATGTTGGAGCTCTGTTAATGTAAAACTTCTCTGAAATGAGGTAAAGCTGCTTAGAAACAGATTTCCAAACATAAGGGTAGGTAGTGACTTTTTAAGAAACAGTGAAGAAGGGGCTCAGTGGGGATTATTCCCAGAGATGTCAGAGAGACACACTGCAAATGTTTCCTCTTGTAACTTCTTAAAAGAAAGAAGTGAGTTCACAGCAGACATCCTAGGTGGAGTGTCAATGATTTGCTCTTTAGTCTGCCTGGCTGACTGTGCTACCAACTTCCAGCTCCAACACCTCAGGTGTAAAAGTCACAAGTCTGCACAGCCTTGCAGATGGAATATATACATTAAATAATAAAATCCAAAGTCAATGTACAGGATTTGGCAGAGGTGGAATACTGAGACTGTGCTGCAAATAATGGCAGCAAAATAGTGTCTCTCTTGCTGTACATTACACTGTGCTTGTCAACACACTGGTAAAGCTTCATTTCGGGATGTGAGTTATTTTCTATGCTGTGGGAACATGGAAGGGCTGGTGGGGATCTTGACCTATGATGGCAGCTCTGTTCTCTTTTGAAGAGATAAAGCATGTTCTTGTCCTTGTGCTCTCTTGAAGCACCAGGGCTTTTTTTTTCCTCACTTTCATGCCTTCCTTGTGTACCAAACACCTATGAAGACACAGAGTACCAACTTTATGTTAGCAAGCAAGACTGACCAAGAGACAGGCATGCCTTGGCTGTAGGCCAAATATAAGTGAGATGATTTTGTAACTTCAGGAGATACAAGACTACTATATGTATTGTACTTACGTTTCCACAAAACCGTATACCTACAGAACCACCTTTACATCCATCTTCCAAGACCACTCCCCGTAATAAATATCCTTATCAGCTCAATAAAACGTCTGATAGATGTGGAAAGCAGACAAGAATGTTAACAAATGGGTTTTAGTGGGTAGTTAAGGCAATTTCATTGTCCCTAACACGCTTTACCTAGACAAACCTGGAATAGTTGTGTCTATAGATGTAGACATAAAGCAAGCAGGGATCAGACCAGAATCAGGTCTATTCTGCAGGCAGGGAATTGCAAACAGCCTTCTACTATTACGTGGCTGATGTTCTTTCACCTGATCTGTTGTTCCAGAAGACTGAAAATGGTAGAAATTGCATAAAAACCCAGCACCAGATGTGTTTGGTCTAATCAAAGGTCCACCTAGTGCATTGCCCTGATGGCATCCATCTAGGCTGGATCCTCATCTAGCATCCATGACTGTCACACCTTGGTGGCCATGACTGGTTTAATGGAATTTTGATAACCATACTGGAGGATGTGGATATTATTACAACTTTTCTGGAGTTCTGGTTCATGTGGCAGAAGGAAAGGTGTGCCTTTCATTCAGCAGAAGTATGATGAGGTGTGGGAAATGTATAGGTTGATTCCCTTTGATGTAATCAGAGGAAGCCAGGCAATAGGCAGATTTTGTGGTAAGGTGACTGGAGCAGGAGATGAGATCTTCTGGTTGGGAAGGGAGCCTTAGTGCTCAGGCTGCCACTCTTTCCTTTGCCAAAGGTATTAGAAGAAAAAGGGTGAGATCTAGGTACTGGAAGATTTTGAGTTATTATCATTCTTTCTTCATTGGGTCACGTATCTCACTCCTGCAGTAAGCAGATCACAAAATATCCTCCTGACACATCTTGGAGAGAAAGATCAGCTTTCAGAAGTGTATCACCTGCTTTCTGACAGTGATAGTTTTTCTCCTGGTGATTTGAAGCAGACTTAAGGAGTGAGGAACTCTCCTCTGTGGATCCCATTGACCTCAGCACTTTTCAGGCACAGTGGAACAGGTTTTGAGGATCCACATGGTTGACCAGGTTGGGATGGAGAGCTCTTGGTCAGGCCGAGCTCTTGTAAGCCATTTGCCGGCTAGTGAATTAGTAAATCCCAGCCATTGAGAGCCTTGCTGTGGTATGCTTCTGCATGTTCTGGGACATGCAAAAGGTCATGGCCTTTTGCTAAAGATCAGGAACCGCCGTAATCTGAGGACCTGGAGCCTGATGCCACTCTTAGTAGGATTTACAAGACCTCACGTTTGCTGACATGTCATAAGGAGAAATTTAGATGCCATAGGCAAGTGTGGCCAGACTGTGGGATGAATATTTGCCCTGAGCCCTGCTTGGATGTGGCTGGACCCAGTAGAGGAGAAAGGAAGGCTTTAGGTTTACTTTGCTACTACAAATCTTTAAAGGTTGATTGAAGGGCCACACCATTGTCATGTGAAAAAAAAAAAAACCTACAGGGAGAACAAAGTAAAACACCCCACTGTCAGAAACATCCTTCCATTAAAATACAATAAGAACAAAGAAATAGTTTCTTTTATAAAGCCACTTTTCTGGTCACTGGTAGTGTCATGGACATTGTCTTCTGCTCTGTTTATACTCCTGACAAAGAAGGGAGCTGCAGCAGCTGCAAAGACTGATTGCCAGGTATAGAAATAATAGGGAAGAAAAGCTGTCATGTGATATAAACTTTGGAGAAGAAATTTCTGTGAATGTGAAACGTTGAAGCTCTGAGTCAGACCTCTTCCGTACAATCACTACCTTTGCCAGCAAGCTGCTATGTAGGGCACAGTGGCTTGTTTTCCCTTCACGCCTAGTTTGCACTAAAATAACTTTGTTGACATCAAAGGCCCTATGTCTGAGCTGCAGTGAGGAGGGGAGAAGGAGGAGGGAGGAACAGGTGCTTCAGGTGCAGTCGCACATCAGAGTCAAGCAACTCGCACAACCATCTGCTATTGGACGAGGTGATCGTCTCTTCTCTCTTCCGCTGTCCCCTTCCACCCCTTCTTTTTCACTAGCACTCACGTGAGACTGGGCTGAGCCACTTCAGAGATCTAAACTGTCAGAAAAATGCATACTTTTAAGTGAACTAGTCTTCCACTGATATAATTTCAGGGGCAAGTTGACCAAAAGGTAAGAGGAGTGCCAGCACTGACCTGAGGAAACTGGGAGTGCTTGAACAAGAGCGATGGGGAGAGGTCTGAGCAGGCTTGTCCATTACAGAACCAGCTACTTCTTTGTTCTGCTGTTATTAATAACCCAGCTTGTTTAACAGACATTTTTCTTTTTTAAGTAATGTTTCGTATGATGCTTCACTAATCTCCAAGGATATTGAGGGTGAATTAGTTTTTATAAGTTGCAAGTTTAAAAAGTGCTTTTGCTAAGATACCGTGGTGAAGAGAAACAATCTTTCTTTGAGTACATTTAAAGGAACAGTTTATCTAAAGGTGTCATTTGATTCGTAGTGATTCACAGGGTGCAGAGTCAATTCAAATGACCTGATGATATTTACTATTGATTAAGAGCCCACATCCAAATAGTAAAAAAAAAAAAAAAAAGTGAATGTAAAATCATAGAATCACAGAATGGCAGGGGTTGAACTCTAGAGCTCATCCAGCCCAAGCCCCTGCTAAAGCAGATTCCCCTCCATCAGGGATGTGTCCAGACAGGTTTGGAAACCTCCCGAGAAGGAAACTCCACACCCTCCCTGGGCAGCCTGGGCCAGGGCTCCCTCACCCTCAAAGTAAATAAGTTTTTCCTTATGTTGAAAGAATATAACCCATTAGCTTCAGTCAACTGTATGGATGAGAAAAAAAACCCCATAATTATTAGTACAGGTTTTGAAAATTTGACCCAGTTAACAGGGCCAGAGATGGAAGTCTCCACTCAGATCTTGACAAGCTTTTATAGTAACAAAATGGTTGCTGTGCCAAACCTTATGGGTCTTATTTCCTAACTAAATCCAATGTAAGTTTTTCTAAAAGCCATTACATTTGTGATTTGGAGGGCTGATTTCAGTGACAGCTTTCAGTGGGTGAGATCTAAGTCTGAGTTCAACATTTGACCCTTAATTCTTTGAAAGACTACGAACTATCCAGTGCTTTAAATGCAAAATACCCCTTTTTAAACACAAAAATTCAGAAACACCTCCTGCATTCACAGACCTTAAAAACTGATAATTGTCAAAGCAGATGCTCAAGGAATCATTAGTATGTTGGTGCATATACCTGATGTATGAACTTGCAAGTGGCTAAATAAGTCTGTGACTGCTACATTAAATTGGCTAGTGTCACAAGGAATAAAGCAGAGCATCCTCGAAGTAATTACAGGTGAGTGGACCAACGTACTGTTACAAATGTACTTCCATTAAGATATTTTCTATCACATTCTCTCTTAGAAATCTGGATGTTTTATTGATGCAGAGCTAAATCAAGTATCTGCCATCACTACATTCTCTTTTCCCACTCCCAGCTGGCATTTCATGCAGCACATATTGCAGTTTTCTTTTTGAACAGAAGTCTTTTCATCTACTGGAAAGCAGAAAAATGCCATAGGTGACATAGTTTAGCAGTATTTGACACGTTAAATAGCTCTCTGAACTGCTGCAGATGGGAAGATAGAGTCCTGTATGCATGTCAAAGCTACAGGAAAACACGTTTTCCTTTCAGAAATGAGCACCGCATTTTCCATGCACATATTTTAAACAGAATAGAAACTTGGGTCTGGAAAAGATTCCCTAGGTCATCCACTCTGATTCTCTGTTATTCTGGGCAACGATCTCATCAAATCCTTCCCATAAATTAATCAAGTCCGATTTAAGTGAGGTTTTTCTCTCAGCTATTCCCATTGGGAAGCTATTTCTTAACTTGATTTTTCTGAGAGCAAAAGATTATATAAAACCAAAATTAATTTAGTTATTTAGTTATTTCCAGTCTACATTTCTTCATGGCCAGTTTAGCCACATCTGTGGTTCAGATTCTCTCACAAACCCTGTCCACATCTGCTGGTTGCTCATTGGCCTTGGACAGAGTACAAAAACGCTTTAGAACTCTGGGATAACATGGTACAGCACTATTTCTTTGCCAGATGGTACAATTTTTGTAGAAGAAAGCTGTCACTCACTGCCTGTTGGACTAATTCTTTATGCCAACCACTACAAAATCGTGGCACCTCAAAGCAAATAGCAGATGATTCGGGAGGTTGAAACCGGGGAGTGTTAGAGATGTACTTACACTGAACAGCTCGATTGAGCTTTTCATCTGTGTTGCCACTTGGACTAACATGTCCTAATGTCCAAATATGTGGTTGGGTGCTGTATCCTACATTGATAGCTGGGGCAAGAGGTAGGCTGTAGATTCCCTGATGCAGCACAAATATTTGAATGGAGCAATGAGTAAGCAACAAGATGGCACAGATTGGCCTAAAGTACAGTGTTCTGCAGCCAAAGAGCAGGGGGAGAGCATCAGTGTCATAAGACCATGGATGTGAGATCCTCGGATAAGTACATCTGGCTTGCCAATAAAGCTTATTTTATTAGTCAGTTTTATCCCAAAAGCTTGGCAAGTCAGCAGCTTGCCAGGACTGACTGAGGTAGACTGATGCAGGTTGTGGTTTGGTAGCGCTAATTAACAGTGGAGATCAGCTCATAAGATTACAGATATCATGGAGGTAGAAATCACATAATTCTGAAGAGCTTAGCTGCAAATATCATTTAATGGCAGAAGATGGATGTAAATATCAGAGCTGAAGTGTCATCAAAATGAAAAATAACTTCAGACTGCTTACCCAAGCTCATGTCATCAGCAGATAAATTAATGTAATAATGTTTTAAGCTGATTGATAATGTACAAGTGAAAAAAGCCAACAATGACAACAGTGCTAATATGGAATAGATTAAGAGGTGCCCAAAAATAGACTTTGAAATTGTGCTGTATAGAAATTCTAAAACATGAATAAACTACATAGGAAATACTCCAGACACTCACATTAGCAGGCTGCTGTACTGTCAAGGGAGAAGATGCTTGGGAAAGGTCTGGAGCTTAAGTATTATGAGGAGTGGCTGAGGGACCTAGGAGTGTTTAGTCTGGAGGAGGCTGAGGGGAGGCATGATCCCTCCTTACAACTACCTGAAAGGTTGTAGTTAGGGGAAGGTTGGTCTCTTCTCCCAAGTAACGAGTGATAGGACAAGAGGAAACAGGTTAGTGGATGCTTTTCCAACCAACCAAAACAATTCCATGATTCTACCTCTCTCTCTCCTAGAGATTTCCTGAATGTTTGTATCCCTAGGTTGCGCTCATTAATAGGTTCATCGTATCAATGGGGCAGAGCCTGAAGGACAAAATCTGGCTTCATTCATATTATTTTAGTCTTACTTTTGGAAATAGGGTTGCCACCTGCAAACGGCCTTTGAGAATGATTCTTGGCTTGTGCTCTCTGAAACCGTGCTCGTAAAGCTAAAAGCATGCTATGGGCTGCTATTAAAGCTTAGTAGTACTGATTTAGTTCCTTTGCCCATGCCTTGCCCCAGTTTAATTTATTAGGATGGCTGCAGCCATGTTATATTTATTAGCTCTGTGGATATAATGAAATAAAACAAGTTTTCTGGAGTTAATGGGGTTCTCTGGATAGACACAGTATGCTTCAAAGTAAGTATAAGTTGAGAAGAATATCTTTGAAGGCAACTTGTTTATGTTAATTAATTAGAAAATTTGATAGGAATGGTGCTTAGTTCCCTTTGAGCAGGTGTGGCTGATTGCAAAGGAAGCAGTAATAACTTCATGGTCATCATATCAAATTTTACCCCCTAAAAAGGGAATTCTCTCTTTCTTAGCTTTTTATTTTTTTTTTCTTGTAATAGCCAAAGATCTTACTGTTCATATGTTCATATCTGGATTCGAAGT
The DNA here is from genome assembly GCA_013401255.1 of Urocolius indicus. NCBI lineage: Eukaryota > Metazoa > Chordata > Aves > Coliiformes > Coliidae > Urocolius > Urocolius indicus. The sequence goes on along the minus strand of WBNH01008052.1, from coordinate 51,821 downwards.
CTTCCATTTTAATCCATTTCTAAGTGCTCTACTCTTTGAGATCAATTGGTTGTTTTTTTCTAAGATATTCCAATTCTCTTTGTATTGATCTCAGAGCTGTTAGCAGTTACAAGTGGCTGGAACTTACAGGAGGCAAGTGAAGTACTGGGAGACTGGAAAAAGGTAGATTTGGTGCCTGTCTTAATACTAAATGGGAAAGAAGGCTACAGTGTAGAGATCAACGACTCTACGTTAATTCCTAGAAATATACTGGCAAAAATAATTAGAGCCTTTGCAAGCACCCAGGAGATAACAAGGAGATAAGTAACAGTGAACATGGGCTTGTCAAGAATAAGTGACATCAGACTAATCTAATTTCTTTCTGTGACAGGATAAAAAGCTTTATGGATATGAGAGAAGTAGTAGGTGTCATATTTCTTTGTGTAAGAAAGCTTTTGACACTGCCCCTCATGACATTCTTGTAAGTAGGCTAAGGCAATGAGGTCTGCGTAAGACTACTATAAAGTCTGTATGAAATTTGCTGGAAATCTCTAGCTGGAGATGTCAGCAATAGTTTTGACATTTATTCTGTGTCAAACTAGAGAGGTGCATTGAACGGAGTTGCACGAGGCTCTGGTTTAGAGTATGTATTTGGAGTGGAAAACAACAAGGCCTGGAGAATAGTTTATAGGAATGGCTTTAGGATCAGTATGATGAATGGGACCAAAAATGCTGTAATCTTGTGTCGTGGTTTGGCCCACCTAGCACAGCACGACAGTCCCTTGCTCGGTGCTCCCATTCACCCCCACCCTCGTTAGGATGGTGGAGGGCCCAGCGAAATGGGAGTAAAAAGATAAGCAAGGTTGTTGTGGATTAAAACAAGGACAGGGAAGGCTTACTGCCAATTACGGTTCTGGGCAAAACAAACTCCAGTACTCGACTTAGAGAGGAAAGTAGGAAAGTTTAT